>JAGISJ010000061.1:0-62000 GCA_023375725.1 Nephotettix cincticeps
GTCTCATGTCTCATGTCTCATGTCTCATGTCTCATGTCTCATGTCTCATGTCTCATGTCTCATGTCTCATGTCTCATGTCTCATGTCTCATGTCTCATGTCTCATGTCTCATGTCTCATGTCTCATGTCTCATGTCTCATGTCTCATGTCTCATGTCTCATGTCTCATGTCTCATGTCTCATGTCTCATGTCTCATGTCTCATGTCTCATGTCTCATGTCTCATGTCTCATGTCTCATGTCTCATGTCTCATGTCTCATGTCTCATGTCTCATGTCTCATGTCTCATGTCTCATGTCTCATGTCTCATGTCTCATGTCTCATGTCTCTTGTCTCTTGTCTCATGTCTCTTGTCTCATGTCTCATGTCTCTTGTCTCATGTCTCTTGTCTCATGTCTCTTGTCTCATGTCTCATGTCTCATGTCTCTTGTCTCTTGTCTCATGTCTCTTGTCTCTTGTCTCATGTCTCATGTCTCATGTCTCATGTCTCATGTCTCATGTCTCTTGTCTCATGTCTCATGTCTCATGTCTCATGTCTCATGTCTCATGTCTCATGTCTCATGTCTCATGTCTCATGTCTCATGTCTCATGTCTCATGTCTCATGTCTCATGTCTCATGTCTCATGTCTCATGTCTCATGTCTCATGTCTCATGTCTCATGTCTCATGTCTCATGTCTCATGTCTCATGTCTCATGTCTCATGTCTCATGTCTCATGTCTCATGTCTCATGTCCCATGTCTCATGTCTCATGTCTCATGTCTCATGTCTCATTGCTCATGTCTCATGTCTCATGTCTCATGTCTCATGTCTCATGTCTCATGTCTCATGTCTCATGTCTCATGTCTCATGTCTCATGTCTCATGTCTCATGTCTCATGTCTCATGTCTCATGTCTCATGTCTCATGTCTCATGTCCCCATGTCCTCTTGTCTCCCATGTCTCATGTCTCATGTCTCTTCATGTATGTCTCATGTCTCTTGTCTCATGTCAGTCTGTCTCCTCTCCCATGTCATGTCCTGTATGTCTATGTCCATGTCTCATGTCTCATGTCTCATGTCTCATGTCTCATGTCTCATGTCTCCATGTCTCCATGTCTCATGTCTCATGTCTCATGTCCCCATGTCTCATGTCTCATGTCTCATGTCTCATGTCTCATGTCTCATGTCTCATGTCTCATGTCTCATGTCTCATGTCTCATGTCTCATGTCTCATGTCTCATGTCTCATGTCTCATGTCTCATGTCTCATGTCTCATGTCTCATGTCTCATGTCTCATGTCCCATGTCCCATGTCTCATGTCTCATGTCTCATGTCTCATGTCTCATGTCTCATGTCTCATGTCTCATGTCTCATGTCTCATGTCTCATGTCTCATGTCTCATGTCTCATGTCCCATGTCTCATGTCCCATGTCTCATGTCTCATGTCTCATGTCTCATGTCTCATGTCTCATGTCTCATGTCTCATGTCTCATGTCTCATGTCTCTTGTCCTTTGTCTCATGTCTCATGTCTCATGTCTCTTGTCTCATGTCTCATGTCTCATGTCTCATGTCTCATGTCTCATGTCTCATGTCTCATGTCTCATGTCTCATGTCTCATGTCTCATGTCTCATGTCTCATGTCTCATGTCTCATGTCTCATGTCTCATGTCTCATGTCTCATGTCTCATGTCTCATGTCTCATGTCTCATGTCTCATGTCTCATGTCTCATGTCTCATGTCTCATGTCTCATGTCTCATGTCTCATGTCTCATGTCTCATGTCTCATGTCTCATGTCTCATGTCTCATGTCTCATGTCTCATGTCTCATGTCTCTTGTCTCTTGTCTCTTGTCTCTTGTCTCTTGTCTCTTGTCTCTTGTCTCTTGTCTCTTGTCTCTTGTCTCTTGTCTCTTGTCTCTTGTCTCTTGTCTCTTGTCTCTTGTCTCTTGTCTCTTGTCTCTTGTCTCTTGTCTCTTGTCTCTTGTCTCTTGTCTCTTGTCTCATGTCTCTTGCCTCTTGCCTCTTGTCTCTTGTCTCTTGTCTCTTGTCTCATGTCTCATGTCTCATGTCTCATGTCTCATGTCTCATGTCTCATGTCTCATGTCTCATGTCTCATGTCTCATGTCTCATGTCTCATGTCTCATGTCTCATGTCTCATGTCTCATGTCTCATGTCTCATGTCTCATGTCTCATGTCTCATGTCTCATGTCTCATGTCTCATGTCTCATGTCTCATGTCTCATGTCTCATGTCTCATGTCTCATGTCTCATGTCTCATGTCTCATGTCTCATGTCTCATGTCTCATGTCTCATGTCTCATGTCTCATGTCTCATGTCTCATGTCTCATGTCTCATGTCTCATGTCTCATGTCTCATGTCTCATGTCTCATGTCTCATGTCTCATGTCTCATGTCTCATGTCTCATGTCTCATGTCTCATGTCTCATGTCTCATGTCTCATGTCTCATGTCTCATGTCTCATGTCTCATGTCTCATGTCTCATGTCTCATGTCTCATGTCTCATGTCTCATGTCTCATGTCTCATGTCTCATGTCTCATGTCTCATGTCTCATGTCTCATGTCTCATGTCTCATGTCTCATGTCTCATGTCTCATGTCTCATGTCTCATGTCTCATGTCTCATGTCTCATGTCTCATGTCTCATGTCTCATGTCTCATGTCTCATGTCTCATGTCTCATGTCTCATGTCTCATGTCTCATGTCTCATGTCTCATGTCTCATGTCTCATGTCTCATGTCTCATGTCTCATGTCTCATGTCTCATGTCTCATGTCTCTTGTCTCATGTCTCATGTCTCATGTCTCATGTCTCATGTCTCATGTCTCATGTCTCATGTCTCATGTCTCATGTCTCATGTCTCATGTCTCATGTCTCATGTCTCATGTCTCATGTCTCATGTCTCATGTCTCATGTCTCATGTCTCTTGTCTCTTGCCTCTTGCCTCTTGCCTCTTGTCTCATGTCTCATGTCTCATGTCTCATGTCTCATGTCTCATGTCTCATGTCTCATGTCTCATGTCTCATGTCTCATGTCTCATGTCTCATGTCTCATGTCTCATGTCTCATGTCTCATGTCTCATGTCTCATGTCTCATGTCTCATGTCTCATGTCTCATGTCTCATGTCTCATGTCTCATGTCTCATGTCTCATGTCTCATGTCTCATGTCTCATGTCTCATGCCCCATGCATGTCTCATGTCTCATGTCTCATGTCTCATGTCCCATGTCCCATGTCCCATGTCCCATGTCCCATGTCCCATGTCCCATGTCCCATGTCCCATGTCTCATGTCTCATGTCCCATGTCTCCCATGTCTCATGTCTCATGTCTCATGTCTCATGTCTCCATGTCTCATGTCCATGTCTCATGTCTCATGTCTCATGTCTCATGTCTCATGTCTCATGTCCCCATGCCCCATGTCCCCATGTCTCATGTCTCCATGTCTCATGTCTCATGTCCCATGTCTCATGTCTCATGTCTCATGTCTCATGTCTCATGTCTCATGTCCCATGTCTCATGTCTCATGTCTCATGTCCCATGTCTCATGTCTCATGTCTCATGTCCCATGTCTCATGTCTCATGTCCCATGTCTCATGTCTCATGTCTCATGTCCCATGTCCCATGTCTCATGTCTCATGTCTCATGTCTCATGTCTCATGTCTCATGTCTCATGTCTCATGTCTCATGTCTCATGTCTCATGTCTCATGTCTCATGTCTCATGTCTCATGTCTCATGTCTCATGTCTCATGTCTCATGTCCCATGTCTCATGTCTCATGTCTCATGTCTCATGTCTCATGTCTCATGTCTCATGTCTCATGTCTCATGTCTCATGTCTCATGTCTCATGTCTCATGTCTCATGTCTCATGTCTCATGTCTCATGTCTCATGTCTCATGTCTCATGTCTCATGTCTCATGTCTCATGTCTCATGTCTCATGTCTCATGTCTCATGTCTCATGTCTCATGTCTCATGTCTCATGTCTCATGTCTCATGTCTCATGTCTCATGTCTCATGTCTCATGTCTCATGTCTCATGTCTCATGTCTCTGTCACATGTCTCATGTCTCATGTCTCATGTCTCATGTCTCATGTCTCATGTCTCATGTCTCATGTCTCATGTCTCATGTCTCATGTCTCATGTCTCATGTCTCATGTCTCATGTCTCATGTCTCATGTCTCATGTCTCATGTCTCATGTCTCATGTCTCATGTCTCATGTCTCATGTCTCATGTCTCATGTCTCATGTCTCATGTCTCATGTCTCATGTCTCATGTCTCATGTCTCATGTCTCATGTCTCATGTCTCATGTCTCATGTCTCATGTCTCATGTCTCATGTCTCATGTCTCATGTCTCATGTCTCATGTCTCATGTCTCATGTCTCATGTCTCATGTCTCATGTCTCATGTCTCTGTCTCATGTCTCATGTCTCATGTCTCATGTCTCATGTCTCATGTCTCATGTCTCATGTCTCTTGTCTCATGTCTCATGTCTCATGTCTCATGTCTCATGTCTCATGTCTCATGTCTCATGTCTCATGTCTCATGTCTCATGTCTCATGTCTCATGTCTCATGTCTCATGTCTCATGTCTCATGTCTCATGTCTCTTGTCTCTTGTCTCTTGTCTCTTGTCTCTTGTCTCTTGTCTCTTGTCTCTTGTCTCTTGTCTCTTGTCTCTTGTCTCTTGTCTCTTGTCTCTTGTCTCTTGTCTCTTGTCTCTTGTCTCTTGTCTCTTGTCTCTTGTCTCTTGTCTCTTGTCTCTTGTCTCTTGTCTCTTGTCTCTTGTCTCTTGTCTCTTGTCTCTTGTCTCTTGTCTCTTGTCTCTTGTCTCTTGTCTCTTGTCTCATGTCTCATGTCTCATGTCTCATGTCTCATGTCTCATGTCTCATGTCTCATGTCTCATGTCTCATGTCTCATGTCTCATGTCTCATGTCTCATGTCTCATGTCTCATGTCTCTTGTCTCTTGTCTCTTGTCTCTTGTCTCTTGTCTCTTGTCTCTTGTCTCTTGTCTCTTGTCTCTTGTCTCTTGTCTCTTGTCTCTTGTCTCTTGTCTCTTGTCTCTTGTCTCTTGTCTCTTGTCTCTTGTCTCTTGTCTCTTGTCTCTTGTCTCTTGTCTCTTGTCTCTTGTCTCATGTCTCATGTCTCATGTCTCATGTCTCATGTCTCATGTCTCTTGTCTCTTGTCTCTTGTCTCTTGTCTCTTGTCTCTTGTCTCTTGTCTCTTGTCTCTTGTCTCTTGTCTCTTGTCTCATGTCTCATGTCTCTTGTCTCATGTCTCATGTCTCATGTCTCATGTCTCATGTCTCATGTCTCATGTCTCATGTCTCATGTCTCATGTCTCATGTCTCATGTCTCATGTCTCATGTCTCATGTCTCATGTCTCATGTCTCATGTCTCATGTCTCATGTCTCATGTCTCATGTCACATGTCTCATGTCTCATGTCTCATGTCTCATGTCTCATGTCTCATGTCTCATGTCTCATGTCTCATGTCTCATGTCTCATGTCTCATGTCTCATGTCTCATGTCTCATGTCTCATGTCTCATGTCTCATGTCTCATGTCTCATGTCTCATGTCTCATGTCTCATGTCTCATGTCTCATGTCTCATGTCTCATGTCTCTTGTCTCTTGTCTCATGTCTCATGTCTCATGTCTCATGTCTCATGTCTCATGTCTCATGTCTCATGTCTCATGTCTCATGTCTCATGTCTCATGTCTCATGTCTCATGTCTCATGTCTCATGTCTCATGTCTCATGTCTCATGTCTCATGTCTCATGTCTCATGTCTCATGTCTCATGTCTCATGTCTCATGTCTCATGTCTCATGTCTCATGTCTCATGTCTCATGTCTCATGTCTCATGTCTCATGTCTCATGTCTCATGTCTCATGTCTCATGTCTCATGTCTCATGTCTCATGTCTCATGTCTCATGTCTCATGTCTCATGTCTCATGTCTCATGTCTCATGTCTCATGTCTCATGTCTCATGTCTCATGTCTCATGTCTCATGTCTCATGTCTCATGTCTCATGTCTCATGTCTCATGTCTCATGTCTCATGTCTCATGTCTCATGTCTCATGTCTCATGTCTCATGTCTCATGTCTCATGTCTCATGTCTCATGTCTCATGTCTCATGTCTCATGTCTCATGTCTCATGTCTCATGTCTCATGTCTCATGTCTCATGTCTCATGTCTCATGTCTCATGTCTCATGTCTCATGTCTCATGTCTCATGTCTCATGTCTCATGTCTCATGTCTCATGTCTCATGTCTCATGTCTCATGTCTCATGTCTCATGTCTCATGTCTCATGTCTCATGTCTCATGTCTCATGTCTCATGTCTCATGTCTCATGTCTCATGTCTCATGTCTCATGTCTCATGTCTCATGTCTCATGTCTCATGTCTCATGTCTCATGTCTCATGTCTCATGTCTCATGTCTCATGTCTCATGTCTCATGTCTCATGTCTCATGTCTCATGTCTCATGTCTCATGTCTCATGTCTCATGTCTCATGTCTCATGTCTCATGTCTCATGTCTCATGTCTCATGTCTCATGTCTCTGTCTCATGTCTCTTGTCTCTTGTCTCTTGTCTCTTGTCTCTTGTCTCTTGTCTCTTGTCTCTTGTCTCTTGTCTCTTGTCTCTTGTCTCATGTCTCATGTCTCATGTCTCATGTCTCATGTCTCTTGTCTCTTGTCTCTTGCCTCTTGCCTCTTGCCTCTTGTCTCTTGTCTCATGTCTCATGTCTCATGTCTCATGTCTCTTGTCTCATGTCTCATGTCTCATGTCTCATGTCTCATGTCTCATGTCTCATGTCTCATGTCTCATGTCTCATGTCTCATGTCTCATGTCTCATGTCTCATGTCTCATGTCTCTTCTCTCTTGTCTCATGTCTCTTGTCTCATGTCTCATGTCTCATGTCTCATGTCTCATGTCTCATGTCTCATGTCTCATGTCTCATGTCTCATGTCTCATGTCTCATGTCTCATGTCTCATGTCCCCATGTCATGTGCCCCATGTCTCATGTCTCATGTCTCATGTCTCATGTCTCATGTCTCATGTCTCATGTCTCATGTCTCATGTCTCATGTCTCATGCCCCATGTCTCATGTCTCATGTCTCATGTCTCATGTCTCATGTCTCATGTCTCATGTCTCATGTCTCATGTCTCATGTCTCATGTCTCATGTCTCATGTCTCATGTCTCATGTCTCATGTCTCATGTCTCATGTCTCATGTCTCATGTCTCATGTCTCATGTCTCATGTCTCATGTCACATGTCTCATGTCTCATGTCTCATGTCTCATGTCTCATGTCTCATGTCTCATGTCTCATGTCTCATGTCTCATGTCTCATGTCTCATGTCCCATGTCCCATGTCTCATGTCTCATGTCTCATGTCTCATGTCTCATGTCTCATGTCTCATGTCTCATGTCTCATGTCTCATGTCTCATGTCTCATGTCTCATGTCTCATGTCTCATGTCTCATGTCTCATGTCTCATGTCTCATGTCTCATGTCTCATGTCTCATGTCTCTGTCTCTGTCTCTGTCTCTGTCTCTGTCTCTGTCTCTGTCTCTGTCTCTGTCTCATGTCTCATGTCTCATGCCCCATGCCCCATGCCCCATGCCCCATGCCCCATGGCCCATGTCCCATGTCCCATGTCCCATGTCCCATGCCCCATGCCCCATGCCCCATGCCCCATGCCCCATGCCCCATGCCCCATGCCCCATGCCCCATGCCCCATGCCCCATGCCCCATGCCCCATGTCCCATGTCCCATGTCTCATGTCTCATGTCTCATGTCTCATGTCTCATGTCTCATGTCTCATGTCTCATGTCTCATGTCTCATGTCTCATGTCTCATGTCTCATGTCTCATGTCTCATGTCTCATGTCTCATGTCTCATGTCTCATGTCTCATGTCTCATGTCTCATGTCTCATGTCTCATGTCTCATGTCTCATGTCTCATGTCTCATGTCTCATGTCTCATGTCTCATGTCTCATGTCTCATGTCTCATGTCTCATGTCTCATGTCTCATGTCTCATGTCTCATGTCTCATGTCTCATGTCTCATGTCTCATGTCTCATGTCTCATGTCTCATGTCTCATGTCTCATGTCTCATGTCTCATGTCTCATGTCTCATGTCTCATGTCTCATGTCTCATGTCTCATGTCTCATGTCTCATGTCTCATGTCTCATGTCTCATGTCTCATGTCTCATGTCTCATGTCTCATGTCTCATGTCTCATGTCTCATGTCTCATGTCTCATGTCTCATGTCTCATGTCTCATGTCTCATGTCTCATGTCTCATGTCTCATGTCTCATGTCTCATGTCTCATGTCTCATGTCTCATGTCTCATGTCTCATGTCTCATGTCTCATGTCTCATGTCTCATGTCTCATGTCTCATGTCTCATGTCTCATGTCTCATGTCTCATGTCTCATGTCTCATGTCTCATGTCTCATGTCTCATGTCTCATGTCTCATGTCTCATGTCTCATGTCTCATGTCTCTTCTCTTGTCTCATGTCTCATGTCTCATGTCTCATGTCTCATGTCTCATGTCTCATGTCTCATGTCTCATGTCTCATGTCTCATTCTCATGTCTCATGTCTCATGTCTCATGTCTCATGTCTCATGTCTCATGTCTCATGTCTCATGTCTCATGTCTCATGTCTCATGTCTCATGTCTCATGTCTCATGTCTCATGTCTCATGTCTCATGTCTCATGTCTCATGTCTCATGTCTCATGTCTCATGTCTCATGGCTCATGTCTCATGTCTCATGTCTCATGTCTCATGTCTCATGTCTCATGTCTCATGTCTCATGTCTCATGTCTCATGTCTCATGTCTCATGTCTCATGTCTCTGTCTCATGTCTCATGTCTCATGTCTCATGTCTCATGTCTCATGTCTCATGTCTCATGTCTCATGTCTCATGTCTCATGTCTCATGTCTCATGTCTCATGTCTCATGTCTCATGTCTCATGTCTCATGTCTCATGTCTCATGTCTCATGTCTCATGTCTCATGTCTCATGTCTCATGTCTCATGTCTCATGTCTCATGTCTCATGTCTCATGTCTCATGTCTCATGTCTCATGTCTCATGTCTCATGTCCCATGTCTCATGTCTCATGTCTCATGTCTCATGTCTCATGTCTCATGTCTCATGTCTCATGTCTCATGTCTCATGTCTCATGTCTCATGTCTCATGTCTCATGTCTCATGTCTCATGTCTCATGTCTCATGTCTCATGTCTCATGTCTCATGTCTCATGTCTCATGTCTCATGTCTCATGTCTCATGTCTCATGTCTCATGTCTCATGTCTCATGTCTCATGTCTCATGTCTCATGTCTCATGTCTCATGTCTCATGTCTCATGTTCATGTCTCATGTCTCATGTCTCATGTCTCATGTCTCATGTCTCATGTCTCATGTCTCATGTCTCATGTCTCATGTCTCATGTCTCATGTCTCATGTCTCATGTCTCATGTCTCATGTCTCATGTCTCATGTCTCATCTCTCATGTCTCATGTCTCATGTCTCATGTCTCATGTCTCATGTCTCATGTCTCATGTCTCATCTCTCATGTCTCATGTCTCATGTCTCATGTCTCTGTCTCATGTCTCATGTCTCATGTCTCATGTCTCATGTCTCATGTCTCATGTCTCATGTCTCATGTCTCATGTCTCATGTCTCATGTCTCATGTCTCATGTCTCATGTCTCATGTCTCATGTCTCATGTCTCATGTCTCATGTCTCATGTCTCATGTCTCATGTCTCATGTCTCATGTCTCATGTCTCATGTCTCATGTCTCATGTCTCATGTCTCATGTCTCATGTCTCATGTCTCATGTCTCTTGTCTCATGTCTCATGTCTCTTGTCTCATGTCTCTTGTCTCATGTCTCATGTCTCATGTCTCTTGTCTCTTGTCTCATGTCTCATGTCTCATGTCTCATGTCTCATGTCTCATGTCTCATGTCTCATGTCTCATGTCTCATGTCTCATGTCTCATGTCTCATGTCTCATGTCTCATGTCTCATGTCTCATGTCTCATGTCTCATGTCTCATGTCTCATGTCTCATGTCTCATGTCTCATGTCTCATGTCTCATGTCTCATGTCTCATGTCTCATGTCTCATGTCTCATGTCTCATGTCTCATGTCTCATGTCTCATGTCTCATGTCTCATGTCTCATGTCTCATGTTTCATGTCTCATGTCTCATGTCTCATGTCTCATGTCTCATGTCTCATGTCTCATGTCTCCCTCATGTCTCATGTCTCATGTCTCATGTCTCATGTCTCATGTCTCATGTCTCATGTCTCATGTCTCATCTCTCATGTCTCATGTCTCATGTCTCATGTCTCATGTCTCATGTCTCATGTCTCATGTCTCATGTCTCATGTCTCATGTCTCATGTCTCATGTCTCATGTCTCATCTCTCATGTCTCATGTCTCATGTCTCATGTCTCATGTCTCATGTCTCATGTCTCATGTCTCATGTCTCATGTCTCATGTCTCATGTCTCATGTCTCATGTCTCATGTCTCATGTCTCATGTCTCATGTCTCATGTCTCATGTCTCATGTCTCATGTCTCATGTCTCATGTCTCATGTCTCATGTCCTATATCTCATGTCTCATGTCTCATGTCTCATGTCTCATGTCTCATGTCTCATGTCTCATGTCTCATGTCTCATGTCTCATGTCTCATGTCTCATGTCTCATGTCTCATGTCTCATGTCTCATGTCTCATGTCTCATGTCTCATGTCTCATGTCTCATGTCTCATGTCTCATGTCTCATGTCTCATGTCTCATGTCTCATGTCTCATGTCTCATGTCTCATGTCTCATGTCTCATGTCTCATGTCTCATGTCTCATGTCTCATGTCTCATGTCTCATGTCTCATGTCTCATGTCTCATGTCTCATGTCTCATGTCTCATGTCTCATGTCTCATGTCTCATGTCTCATGTCTCATGTCTCATGTCTCATGTCTCATGTCTCATGTCTCATGTCTCATGTCTCATGTCTCATGTCTCATGTCTCATGTCTCATGTCTCATGTCTCATGTCTCATGTCTCATGTCTCATGTCTCATGTCTCATGTCTCATGTCTCATGTCTCATGTCTCATGTCTCATGTCTCATGTCTCATGTCTCATGTCTCATGTCTCATGTCTCATGTCTCATGTCTCATGTCTCATGTCTCATGTCTCATGTCTCATGTCTCATGTCTCATGTCTCATGTCTCATGTCTCATGTCTCATGTCTCATGTCTCATGTCTCATGTCTCATGTCTCATGTCTCATGTCTCATGTCTCATGTCTCATGTCTCATGTCTCATGTCTCATGTCTCATGTCTCATGTCTCATGTCTCATGTCTCATGTCTCATGTCTCATGTCTCATGTCTCATGTCTCATGTCACATGTCTCATGTCTCATGTCTCATGTCTCATGTCTCATGTCTCATGTCTCATGTCTCATGTCTCATGTCTCATGTCTCATGTCTCATGTCTCATGTCTCATGTCTCATGTCTCATGTCTCATGTCTCATGTCTCTTGTCTCTTGTCTCATGTCTCATGTCTCATGTCTCATGTCTCATGTCTCATGTCTCATGTCTCATGTCTCATGTCTCATGTCTCATGTCTCATGTCTCATGTCTCATGTCTCATGTCTCATGTCTCATGTCTCATTCTCATGTCTCATGTCTCATGTCTCATGTCTCATGTCTCATGTCTCATGTCTCATGTCTCATGTCTCATGTCTCATGTCTCATGTCTGTCTGTGTCTCCATGTCTCATGTCTCTGTCTCATGTCATGTCTCATGTCTGTGTCTATGTCTCGTCTCATGTGTCTCTCATCTTCTCATGTCCTCCCATGTCTCGTCTTGTCTCTGTCGTCTGTGTCTCATGTCTCATGTCTCATGTCTCATGTCTCGTCATGTCGTCCTCATCTCATGTCTCTCTTTCATGTCTTTGTCTCTTGTCTTCATGTCGTCTCATGTCTCCCATGTGTCTCATGTCCCATGTCTGTCTCATGTCGTCTCTGTCTCTCATTCTGTCATGTCTCATTGTCTCTTGTCTCTGTCTCTGTCTCATGTCTCATGTCTCTGTCTCTCTCATGTCTCTGTCTCTCTTGTCTCGTCTCATGTCATGTCTCATGTCTCATGTCTCATGTCTCTGTCTCATGTCATGTCGTCATGTCTCATGTCTCTTGTTGTCTCTTCTCTTGTCTCCCTGTCTCATGTCTCATGTCATGTCTCATGTCTCATGTCTCATGTCTCATGTCTCATGTCTCATGTCTCATGTCTCATGTCTCATGTCTCATGTCTCATGTCTCATGTCTCATGTCTCATGTCTCATGTCTCATGTCTCATCTCTCATGTCTCATGTCTCATGTCTCATGTCTCATGTCTCATGTCTCATGTCTCATGTCTCATGTCTCATGTCTCATGTCTCATGTCTCATGTCTCATGTCTCATGTCTCATGTCTCATGTCTCATGTCTCATGTCTCATGTCTCATGTCTCATGTCTCATGTCTCATGTCTCATGTCTCATGTCTCATGTCTCATGTGTCATGTCTCATGTCTCATGTCTCATGTCTCATGTCTCATGTCTCATGTCTCATGTCTCATGTCTCATGTCTCATGTCTCATGTCTCATGTCTCATGTCTCATGTCTCATGTCTCATGTCTCATGTCTCATGTCTCATGTCTCATGTCTCATGTCTCATGTCTCATGTCTCATGTCTCATGTCTCATGTCTCATGTCTCATGTCTCATGTCTCATGTCTCATGTCTCCTGTCTCATGTCTCATGTCTCATGTCTCATGTCTCATGTCTCATGTCTCATGTCTCATGTCTCATGTCTCATGTCTCATGTCTCATGTCTCATGTCTCATGTCTCATGTCTCATGTCTCATGTCTCATGTCTCATGTCTCATGTCTCATGTCTCATGTCTCATGTCTCATGTCTCATGTCTCATGTCTCATGTCTCATGTCTCATGTCTCATGTCTCATGTCTCATGTCTCTTGTCTCTTGTCTCTTGTCTCTTGTCTCTTGTCTCTTGTCTCTTGTCTCTTGTCTCTTGTCTCTTGTCTCTTGTCTCTTGTCTCTTGTCTCTTGTCTCTTGTCTCTTGTCTCTTGTCTCTTGTCTCTTGTCTCATGTCTCATGTCTCATGTCTCATGTCTCATGTCTCATGTCTCATGTCTCATGTCTCATGTCTCATGTCTCATGTCTCATGTCTCATGTCTCATGTCTCATGTCTCATGTCTCATGTCTCATGTCTCATGTCTCATGTCTCATGTCTCATGTCTCATGTCTCATGTCTCATGTCTCATGTCTCATGTCTCATGTCTCATGTCTCATGTCTCATGTCTCATGTCTCATGTCTCATGTCTCATGTCTCATGTCTCATGTCTCATGTCTCATGTCTCATGTCTCATGTCTCATGTCTCATGTCTCATGTCTCATGTCTCATGTCTCATGTCTCATGTCTCATGTCTCATGTCTCATGTCTCATGTCTCATGTCTCATGTCTCATGTCTCATGTCTCATGTCTCATGTCTCATGTCTCATGTCTCATGTCTCATGTCTCATGTCTCATGTCTCATGTCTCATGTCTCATGTCTCATGTCTCATGTCTCATGTCTCATGTCTCATGTCTCATGTCTCATGTCTCATGTCTCATGTCTCATGTCTCATGTCTCATGTCTCATGTCTCATGTCTCATGTCTCATGTCTCATGTCTCATGTCTCATGTCTCATGTCTCATGTCTCATGTCTCATGTCTCATGTCTCATGTCTCATGTCTCATGTCTCATGTCTCATGTCTCATGTCTCATGTCTCATGTCTCATGTCTCATGTCTCATGTCTCATGTCTCATGTCTCATGTCTCATGTTCATGTCTCATGTCTCATGTCTCATGTCTCATGTCTCATGTCTCATGTCTCATGTCTCATGTCTCATGTCTCATGTCTCATGTCTCATGTCTCATGTCTCATGTCTCATGTCTCATGTCTCATGTCTCATGTCTCATGTCTCATGTCTCATGTCTCATGTCTCATGTCTCATGTCTCATGTCTCATGTCTCATGTCTCATGTCTCATGTCTCATGTCTCATGTCTCATGTCTCATGTCTCATGTCTCTTGTCTCATGTCTCATGTCTCATGTCTCATGTCTCATGTCTCATGTCTCATGTCTCATGTCTCTAGTCTCATGTCTCATGTCTCATGTCTCATGTCTCATGTCTCATGTCTCATGTCTCATGTCTCATGTCTCATGTCTCATGTCTCATGTCTCATGTCTCATGTCTCATGTCTCATGTCTCATGTCTCATGTCTCATGTCTCATGTCTCATGTCTCATGTCTCATGTCTCATGTCTCATGTCTCATGTCTCATGTCTCATGTCTCATGTCCTCATGTCTCATGTCTCATGTCTCATGTCTCATGTCTCATGTCTCATGTCATGTCTCATGTCTCATGTCTCATGTCTCATGTCTCATGTCTCATGTCTCATGTCTCATGTCTCATGTCTCATGTCTCATGTCTCATGTCTCATGTCTCATGTCTCATGTCTCATGTCTCATGTCTCATGTCTCATGTCTCATGTCTCATGTCTCATGACTCATGTCTCATGTCTCATGTCTCATGTCTCATGTCTCATGTCTCATGTCTCATGTCTCATGTCTCATGTCTCATGTCTCATGTCTCATGTCTCATGTCTCATGTCTCATGTCTCATGTCTCATGTCACATGTCTCATGTCTCATGTCTCATGTCTCATGTCTCATGTCTCATGTCTCATGTCTCATGTCTCATGTCTCATGTCTCATGTCTCATGTCTCATGTCTCATGTCTCATGTCTCATGTCTCATGTCTCATGTCTCATGTCTCATGTCTCATGTCTCCTGTCCCATGTCTCATGTCTCATGTCTCATGTCTCATGTCTCATGTCTCATGTCTCATGTCTCTTGTCTGTTGTCTCCTGTCTCTTGTCTGTTGCCCCATGTCTCATGTCTCATGTCTCATGTCTCATCCATGTCTCATGTCTCATGTCTCATGTCTCATGTCTCATGTCTCATGTCTCATGTCTCATGTCCCATGTCTCATGTCTCATGTCTCATGTCTCATGTCTCATGTCTCATGTCTCATGTCTCATGTCTCATGTCTCATGTCTCATGTCTCATGTCTCATGTCTCATGTCTCATGTCTCATGTCTCATGTCTCATGTCCCCATGTCTCATATGTCTGTCCTCTGTCTCTCATGTCCTCATGTCTCCTGTCTCTCATGTCATGTCATGTCTCTGTCATGTCTCATGTCTCATGTCTCTGTCTCATGTCTCTGTCTCTGTCATGTCTCTATCTCTGTCATGTCTCATGTCTCATGTCTCATGTCTCATGTCTCATGTCTCATGTCTCATGTCTCATGTCTCATGTCTCATGTCTCATGTCTCATGTCTCATGTCTCATGTCTCATGTCTCATGTCTCATGTCTCATGTCTCATGTCTCATGTCTCATGTCTCATGTCTCATGTCTCTGTCTCTTGTCTCTGTCTCTTGTCTCTGTCTCTTGTCTCTTGTCTCTTGTCTCTTGTCTCTTGTCTCTTGTCTCTTGTCTCTTGTCTCTTGTCTCTTGTCTCTTGTCTCTTGTCTCTTGTCTCTTGTCTCTTGTCTCTTGTCTCTTGTCTCTGTCTCTGTCTCTTGTCTCTTGTCTCTTGTCTCTTGTCTCTTGTCTCATGTCTCATGTCTCATGTCTCATGTCTCATGTCTCATGTCTCATGTCTCATGTCTCATGTCTCATGTCTCATGTCTCATGTCTCATGTCTCATGTCTCATGTCTCATGTCTCATGTCTCATCTCTCATGTCTCATGTCTCATGTCTCATGTCTCATGTCTCATGTCTCATGTCTCATGTCTCATGTCTCATGTCTCATGTCTCATGTCTCATGTCTCATGTCTCATGTCTCATGTCTCATGTCTCATGTCTCATGTCTCATGTCTCATGTCTCATGTCTCATGTCTCTTGTCTCATGTCTCATGTCTCATGTCTCATGTCTCATGTCTCATGTCTCATGTCTCATGTCTCATGTCTCATGTCTCATGTCTCATGTCTCATGTCTCATGTCTCATGTCTCATGTCTCATGTCTCATGTCTCATGTCTCATGTCTCATGTCTCATGTCTCATGTCTCATGTCTCATGTCTCATGTCTCATGTCTCATGTCTCATGTCTCATGTCTCATGTCTCATGTCTCATGTCTCATGTCTCATGTCTCATGTCTCATGTCTCATGTCTCATGTCTCATGTCTCATGTCTCATGTCTCATGTCTCATGTCTCATGTCTCATGTCTCATGTCTCATGTCTCATGTCTCATGTCTCATGTCTCATGTCTCATGTCTCATGTCTCATGTCTCATGTCTCATGTCTCATGTCTCATGTCTCATGTCTCATGTCTCATGTCTCATGTCTCATGTCTCATGTCTCATGTCTCATGTCTCATGTCTCATGTCTCATGTCTCATGTCTCATGTCTCATGTCTCATGTCTCATGTCTCATGTCTCATGTCTCATGTCTCATGTCTCATGTCTCATGTCTCATGTCTCATGTCTCATGTCTCATGTCTCTTGTCTCATGTCTCATGTCTCATGTCTCATGTCTCATGTCTCATGTCTCATGTCTCATGTCTCATGTCTCATGTCTCATGTCTCATGTCTCATGTCTCATGTCTCATGTCTCATGTCTCATGTCTCATGTCTCTTGTCTCTTGTCTCTTGTCTCTTGTCTCTTGTCTCTTGTCTCTTGTCTCTTGTCTCTTGTCTCTTGTCTCTTGTCTCTTGTCTCTTGTCTCTTGTCTCTTGTCTCTTGTCTCTTGTCTCTTGTCTCTTGTCTCTTGTCTCTTGTCTCTTGTCTCTTGTCTCTTGTCTCTTGTCTCATGTCTCATGTCTCTTGTCTCTTGTCTCTTGTCTCTTGTCTCTTGTCTCTTGTCTCTTGTCTCTTGTCTCTTGTCTCTTGTCTCTTGTCTCTTGTCTCTTGTCTCTTGTCTCTTGTCTCTTGTCTCATGTCTCATGTCTCTTGTCTCTTGTCTCTTGTCTCTTGTCTCTTGTCTCTTGTCTCTTGTCTCATGTCTCATGTCTCATGCCCCATGCCCCATGCCCCATGCCCCATGCCCCATGCCCCATGCCCCATGCCCCATGCCCCATGCCCCATGCCCCATGCCCCATGCCCCATGCCCCATGCCCCATGCCCCATGTCCCATGTCCCATGTCCCATGTCCCATGTCCCATGTCCCATGTCCCATGTCCCATGTCCCATGCCCCATGCCCCATGCCCCATGCCCCATGTCCCATGTCCCATGTCCCATGTCCCATGCCCCATGCCCCATGCCCCATGCCCCATGCCCCATGCCCCATGCCCCATGCCCCATGTCCCATGTCCCATGTCCCATGTCCCATGCCCCATGTCCCATGTCCCATGCCCCATGTCTCTCCCATGTCCCATGTCCCATGTCCCATGTCCCATGTCCCATGTCCCATGTCCCATGTCCCATGTCCCATTCCCATGTCCCATGTCCCATGTCCCATGTCCCATGTCCCATGTCCCATGTCCCATGTCCCATGTCCCATGTCCCATGTCCCATGTCTCATGCCCCATGCCCCATGCCCCATGTCCCATGTCCCATGTCCCATGTCCCATGTCCCATGTCCCATGTCCCATGTCCCATGCCCCATGCCCCATGCCCCATGCCCCATGCCCCATGCCCCATGTCCCATGTCCCATGCCCCATGCCCCATGTCCCATGTCCCATGTCCCATGTCCCATGTCCCATGTCCCATGTCCCATGTCCCATGTCCCATGTCTCATGTCTCATGTCTCATGTCTCATGTCTCATGTCTCATGTCTCATGTCTCATGTCTCATGTCTCATGTCTCATGTCTCATGTCTCATGTCTCATTGTCTCATGTCTCATGTCCCATGCCCCATGCCCCATGTCCCATGTCCCATGTCCCATGTCCCATGTCCCATGTCCCATGTCCCATGTCCCATGTCCCATGTCCCATGTCCCATGTCCCATGTCCCATGTCCCATGTCCCATGTCCCATGTCCCATGTCCCATGTCCCATGTCCCATGTCCCATGTCCCATGTCCCATGTCCCATGTCCCATGTCCCATGTCCCATGTCCCATGTCCCATGTCCCATGTCCCATGTCCCATGTCACATGTCCCATGTCACATGTCTCATGTCTCATGTCTCATGTCTCATGTCTCATGTCTCATGTCTCATGTCTCATGTCTCATGTCTCATGTCTCATGTCTCATGTCGCATGTCTCATGTCTCATGTCTCATGTCTCATGTCTCATGTCTCATGTCTCATGTCTCATGTCTCATGTCTCATGTCTCATGTCTCATGTCTCATGTCTCATGTCTCATGTCTCATGTCTCATGTCTCATGTCTCATGTCTCATGTCTCATGTCTCATGTCTCATGTCTCATGTCTCATGTCTCATCTCATGTCTCATGTCTCATGTCTCATGTCTCATGTCTCATGTCTCATGTCTCATGTCTCATGTCTCATGTCTCATGTCTCATGTCTCATGTCTCATGTCTCATGTCTCATGTCTCATGTCTCATGTCTCATGTCTCATGTCTCATGTCTCATGTCTCATGTCTCATGTCTCATGTCTCATGTCTCATGTCTCATGTCTCATGTCTCATGTCTCATGTCTCATGTCTCATGTCTCATGTCTCATGTCTCATGTCTCATGTCTCATGTCTCATGTCTCATGTCTCATGTCTCATGTCTCATGTCTCATGTCTCATGTCTCATGTCTCATGTCTCATGTCTCATGTCTCATGTCTCATGTCTCTTGTCTCTTGTCTCATGTCTCATGTCTCATGTCTCATGTCTCATGTCTCATGTCTCATGTCTCATGTCTCATGTCTCATGTCTCATGTCTCTTGTCTCTTGTCTCTTGTCTCTTGTCTCTTGTCTCTTGTCTCTTGTCTCTTGTCTCTTGT
The DNA here is from genome assembly GCA_023375725.1 of Nephotettix cincticeps. Classification (NCBI taxonomy): domain Eukaryota; kingdom Metazoa; phylum Arthropoda; class Insecta; order Hemiptera; family Cicadellidae; genus Nephotettix; species Nephotettix cincticeps. Next base: position 19,009 of record JAGISJ010000061.1, read on the forward strand.
CTCTTGTCTCTTGTCTCTTGTCTCTTGTCTCTTGTCTCTTGTCTCTTGTCTCTTGTCTCTTGTCTCTTGTCTCTTGTCTCATGTCTCATGTCTCATGTCTCATGTCTCATGTCTCATGTCTCATGTCTCATGTCTCATGTCTCATGTCTCATGTCTCATGTCTCATGTCTCATGTCTCATGTCTCATGTCTCATGTCTCATGTCTCATGTCTCATGTCTCATGTCTCATGTCTCATGTCTCATGTCTCATGTCTCATGTCTCATGTCTCATGTCTCTTGTCTCTTGTCTCATGTCTCATGTCTCATGTCTCATGTCTCATGTCTCATGTCTCATGTCTCATGTCTCATGTCTCATGTCTCATGTCTCATGTCTCATGTCTCATGTCTCATGTCTCATGTCTCATGTCTCATGTCTCATGTCTCATGTCTCATGTCTCATGTCTCATGTCTCATGTCTCATGTCTCTTGTCTCTTGTCTCATGTCTCTTGTCTCATGTCTCTTGTCTCTTGTCTCTTGTCTCATGTCTCATGTCTCATGTCTCATGTCTCATGTCTCATGTCTCATGTCTCATGTCTCATGTCTCATGTCTCATGTCTCATGTCTCATGTCTCATGTCTCATGTCTCATGTCTCATGTCTCATGTCTCATGTCTCATGTCTCATGTCTCATGTCTCATGTCTCATGTCTCATGTCTCATGTCTCATCTCTCATGTCTCATGTCTCATGTCTCATGTCTCATGTCTCATGTCTCATGTCTCATGTCTCATGTCTCATGTCTCATGTCTCATGTCTCATGTCTCTTGTCTCTTGTCTCTTGTCTCTTGTCTCTTGTCTCTTGTCTCTTGTCTCTTGTCTCTTGTCTCTTGTCTCTTGTCTCTTGTCTCTTGTCTCTTGTCTCTTGTCTCTTGTCTCTTGTCTCTTGTCTCTTGTCTCATGTCTCATGTCTCTTGTCTCATGTCTCATGTCTCATGTCTCATGTCTCATGTCTCATGTCTCATGTCTCATGTCTCATGTCTCATGTCTCATGTCTCATGTCTCATGTCTCATGTCTCATGTCTCATGTCTCATGTCTCATGTCTCATGTCTCATGTCTCATGTCTCATGTCTCATGTCTCATGTCTCATGTCTCATGTCTCATGTCTCATGTCTCATGTCTCATGTCTCATGTCTCATGTCTCATGTCTCATGTCTCATGTCTCATGTCTCATGTCTCATGTCTCATGTCTCATGTCTCATGTCTCATGTCTCATGTCTCATGTCTCATGTCTCATGTCTCATGTCTCATGTCTCATGTCTCATGTCTCATGTCTCATGTCTCATGTCTCATGTCTCATGTCTCATGTCTCATGTCTCATGTCTCATGTCTCATGTCTCATGTCTCATGTCTCATGTCTCATGTCTCATGTCTCATGTCTCATGTCTCATGTCTCATGTCTCATGTCTCATGTCTCATGTCTCATGTCTCATGTCTCATGTCTCATGTCTCATGTCTCATGTCTCATGTCTCATGTCTCATGTCTCATGTCTCATGTCTCATGTCTCATGTCTCATGTCTCATGTCTCATGTCTCATGTCTCATGTCTCATGTCTCATGTCTCATGTCTCATGTCTCATGTCTCATGTCTCATGTCTCATGTCTCATGTCTCTTGTCTCATGTCTCTCTCATGTCTCATGTCTCATGTCTCATGTCTCATGTCTCATGTCTCATGTCTCATGTCTCATGTCTCATGTCTCATGTCTCATGTCTCATGTCTCATGTCTCTTGTCTCTTGTCTCTTGTCTCTTGTCTCTTGTCTCTTGTCTCTTGTCTCTTGTCTCTTGTCTCTTGTCTCTTGTCTCTTGTCTCTTGTCTCTTGTCTCATGTCTCATGTCTCATGTCTCATGTCTCTTGTCTCATGTCTCATGTCTCATGTCTCATGTCTCTTGTCTCATGTCTCTTGTCTCATGTCTCTTGTCTCTTGTCTCATGTCTCTTGTCTCATGTCTCATGTCTCATGTCTCATGTCTCATGTCTCATGTCTCATGTCTCATGTCTCATGTCTCATGTCTCATGTCTCATGTCTCATGTCTCATGTCTCATGTCCCATGCCCCATGCCCCATGCCCCATGCCCCATGTCCCATGTCCCATGTCCCATGTCCCATGTCCCATGTCCCATGTCCCATGTCCCATGCCCCATGTCCCATGTCCCATGTCCCATGTCCCATGTCCCATGTCCCATGTCCCATGTCCCATGTCCCATGTCCCATGTCCCATGTCCCATGTCCCATGTCCCATGTCCCATGTCCCATGTCCCATGCCCCATGTCCCATGTCCCATGTCCCATGTCCCATGTCCCATGTCCCATGTCCCATGTCCCATGTCCCATGTCTCATGTCCCATGTCCCATGTCCCATGTCCCATGTCCCATGTCCCATGTCCCATGTCCCATGTCCCATGTCCCATGTCCCATGTCCCATGTCCCATGTCCCATGTCCCATGTCCCATGTCCCATGTCCCATGTCCCATGTCCCATGGCCCATGTCCCATGTCCCATGTCCCATGTCCCATGTCCCATGTCCCATGTCCCATGTCCCATGTCCCATGTCCCATGTCCCATGTCCCATGTCTCATGTCCCATGTCCCATGTCCCATGTCCCATGTCCCATGTCCCATGTCCCATGTCCCATGTCCCATGTCCCATGTCCCATGTCCCATGTCCCATGTCCCATGTCCCATGTCCCATGTCCCATGTCCCATGTCCCATGTCCATGTCTCATGTCTCATGTCTCATGTCTCATGTCTCATGTCTCATGTCTCATGTCTCATGTCTCATGTCTCATGTCTCATGTCTCATGTCTCATGTCTCATGTCTCATGTCTCATGTCTCTGTCTCTGTCTCTGTCTCTGTCTCTGTCTCTGTCTCTGTCTCTGTCTCTGTCTCATGTCTCATGTCTCATGTCTCATGTCTCATGTCTCATGTCTCATGTCTCATGTCTCATGTCTCATGTCTCATGTCTCATGTCTCATGTCTCATGTCTCATGTCTCATGTCTCATGTCTCATGTCTCATGTCTCATGTCTCATGTCTCATGTCTCATGTCTCATGTCTCTGTCTCTGTCTCTGTCTCTGTCTCTGTCTCTGTCTCTGTCTCTGTCTCTGTCTCTGTCTCTGTCTCTTGTCTCTTGTCTCTTGTCTCTTGTCTCATGTCTCATGTCTCATGTCTCATGTCTCATGTCTCATGTCTCATGTCTCATGTCTCATGTCTCATGTCTCATGTCTCATGTCTCATGTCTCATGTCTCATGTCTCATGTCTCATGTCTCATGTCTCATGTCTCATGTCTCATGTCTCATGTCTCATGTCTCATGTCTCATGTCTCATGTCTCATGTCTCATGTCTCATGTCTCATGTCTCATGTCTCATGTCTCATGTCTCATGTCTCATGTCTCATGTCTCATGTCTCATGTCTCATGTCTCATGTCTCATGTCTCATGTCTCATGTCTCATGTCTCATGTCTCATGTCTCATGTCTCATGTCTCATGTCTCATGTCTCATGTCTCATGTCTCATGTCACATGTCTCATGTCTCATGTCTCATGTCTCATGTCTCATGTCTCATGTCTCATGTCTCATGTCTCATGTCTCATGTCTCATGTCTCATGTCTCATGTCTCATGTCTCATGTCTCATGTCTCATGTCTCATGTCTCATGTCTCATGTCTCATGTCTCATGTCTCATGTCTCATGTCTCATGTCTCATGTCTCATGTCTCATGTCTCATGTCTCATGTCTCATGTCTCATGTCTCATGTCTCATGTCTCATGTCTCATGTCTCATGTCTCATGTCTCATGTCTCATGTCTCATGTCTCATGTCTCATGTCTCATGTCTCATGTCTCATGTCTCATGTCTCATGTCTCATGTCTCATGTCTCATGTCTCATGTCTCATGTCTCATGTCTCATGTCTCATGTCTCATGTCTCATGTCTCATGTCTCATGTCTCTCATGTCTCATGTCTCATGTCTCATGTCTCATGTCTCATGTCTCATGTCTCATGTCTCATGTCTCATGTCTCATGTCTCATGTCTCATGTCTCATGTCTCATGTCTCATGTCTCATGTCTCATGTCTCATGTCTCATGTCTCATGTCTCATGTCTCATGTCTCATGTCTCATGTCTCATGTCTCATGTCTCATGTCTCATGTCTCATGTCTCATGTCTCATGTCTCATGTCTCATGTCTCATGTCTCATGTCTCATGTCTCATGTCTCATGTCTCATGTCTCATGTCTCTGTCTCTTGTCTCATGTCTCTGTCTCTTGTCTCATGTCTCTGTCTCTTGTCTCATGTCTCTGTCTCATGTCTCTGTCTCATGTCTCATGTCTCATGTCTCATGTCTCATGTCTCATGTCTCATGTCTCATGTCTCATGTCTCATGTCTCATGTCTCATGTCTCATGTCTCATGTCTCATGTCTCATGTCTCATGTCTCATGTCTCATGTCTCATGTCTCATGTCTCATGTCTCATGTCTCATGTCTCATGTCTCATGTCTCATGTCTCATGTCTCATGTCTCATGTCTCATGTCTCATGTCTCATGTCTCATGTCTCATGTCTCTTGTCTCATGTCTCATGTCTCATGTCTCATGTCTCATGTCTCATGTCTCATGTCTCATGTCTCTTCATGTCTCATGTCTCATGTCTCATGTCTCATGTCTCATGTCTCATGTCTCATGTCTCATGTCTCATGTCTCATGTCTCATGTCTCATGTCTCATGTCTCATGTCTCATGTCTCATGTCTCATGTCTCATGTCTCATGTCTCATGTCTCATGTCTCATGTCTCATGTCTCATGTCTCATGTCTCATGTCTCATGTCTCATGTCTCATGTCTCATGTCTCATGTCTCATGTCTCATGTCTCATGTCTCATGTCTCATGTCTCATGTCTCATGTCCTCATGTCTCATGTCTCATGTCTCATGTCTCATGTCTCATGTCTCATGTCTCATGTCTCATGTCTCATGTCTCATGTCTCATGTCTCATGTCTCATGTCTCATGTCTCATGTCTCATGTCTCATGTCTCATGTCTCATGTCTCATGTCTCATGTCTCATGTCTCATGTCTCATGTCTCATGTCTCATGTCTCATGTCTCATGTCTCATGTCTCATGTCTCATGTCTCATGTCTCATGTCTCATGTCTCATGTCTCATGTCTCATGTCTCATGTCTCATGTCTCATGTCTCATGTCTCATGTCTCATGTCTCATGTCTCATGTCTCATGTCTCATGTCTCATGTCTCATGTCTCATGTCTCATGTCTCATGTCTCATGTCTCATGTCTCATGTCTCATGTCTCATGTCTCATGTCTCATGTCTCATGTCTCATGTCTCATGTCTCATGTCTCATGTCTCATGTCTCATGTCTCATGTCTCATGTCTCATGTCTCATGTCTCATGTCTCATGTCTCATGTCTCATGTCTCATGTCTCATGTCTCATGTCTCATGTCTCATGTCTCATGTCTCTTTCTCTTGTCTCTTGTCTCTTGTCTCTTGTCTCTTGTCTCATGTCTCATGTCTCATGTCTCATGTCTCATGTCTCATTCCTCTCATGTCTCATGTCTCATGTCTCATGTCTCATGTCTCATGTCTCTTGTCTCATGTCTCATGTCTCTTGTCTCTTGTCTCATGTCTCATGTCTCATGTCTCATGTCTCATGTCTCATGTCTCATGTCTCTTGTCTCATGTCTCATGTCTCATGTCTCATGTCTCATGTCTCATGTCTCATGTCTCTTGTCTCTTCTCATGTCTCATGTCTCATGTCTCATGTCTCTTGTCTCATGTCTCATGTCTCATGTCTCATGTCTCATGTCTCATGTCTCATGTCTCATGTCACATGTCTCATGTCTCATGTCTCATGTCTCATGTCTCATGTCTCATGTCTCATGTCTCATGTCTCATGTCTCATGTCTCATGTCTCATGTCTCATGTCTCATGTCTCATGTCTCATGTCTCATGTCTCATGTCTCATGTCTCATGTCTCATGTCTCATGTCTCCCATGTCTCATGTCTCATGTCTCATGTCTCATGTCTCATGTCTCATGTCTCATGTCTCATGTCTCATGTCTCATGTCCCATGTCTCATGTCTCATGTCTCATGTCTCATGTCTCTTGTCTCTTGTCTCTTGTCTCTTCTCATGTCTCATGTCTCATGTCTCATGTCTCATGTCTCATGTCTCATGTCTCATGTCTCATGTCTCATGTCTCATGTCTCATGTCTCATGTCTCATGTCTCATGTCTCTGTCTCATGTCTCATGTCTCATGTCTCATGTCTCATGTCTCATGTCTCATGTCTCATGTCTCATGTCTCATCTCTCATGTCTCATGTCTCATGTCTCATGTCTCATGTCTCATGTCTCATGTCTCATGTCTCATGTCTCATGTCTCATGTCTCATGTCTCATGTCTCATGTCTCATGTCTCATGTCTCATGTCTCATGTCTCATGTCTCATGTCTCTGTCTCATGTCTCATGTCTCTGTCTCATGTCTCATGTCTCATGTCTCATGTCTCATGTCTCATGTCTCATGTCTCATGTCTCATGTCTCATGTCTCATGTCTCATGTCTCATGTCTCATGTCTCATGTCTCATGTCTCATGTCTCATGTTCTCATGTCTCATGTCTCATGTCTCATGTCTCATGTCTCATGTCTCATGTCTCATGTCTCATGTCTCATGTCTCATGTCTCATGTCTCATGTCTCATGTCTCATGTCTCATGTCTCATGTCTCATGTCTCATGTCTCATGTCTCATGTCTCATGTCTCATGTCTCATGTCTCATGTCTCATGTCTCATGTCTCATGTCTCATGTCTCATGTCTCATGTCTCATGTCTCATGTCTCATGTCTCATGTCTCATGTCTCATGTCTCATGTCTCATGTCTCATGTCTCATGTCTCATGTCTCATGTCTCATGTCTCATGTCTCATGTCATGTCTCATGTCTCATGTCTCATGTCTCATGTCTCATGTCTCATGTCTCATGTCTCATGTCTCATGTCTCATGTCTCATGTCTCATGTCTCATGTCTCATGTCTCATGTCTCATGTCTCATGTCTCATGTCTCATGTCTCATGTCTCATGTCTCATGTCTCATGTCTCATGTCTCATGTCTCATGTCTCATGTCTCATGTCTCATGTCTCTTGTCTCTTGTCTCTTGTCTCTTGTCTCTTGTCTCTTGTCTCATGTCTCTTGTCTCTTGTCTCTTGTCTCTTGTCTCATGTCTCTTGTCTCTTGTCTCTTGTCTCTTGTCTCTTGTCTCTTGTCTCTTGTCTCTTGTCTCTTGTCTCTTGTCTCTTGTCTCTTGTCTTGTCTCTTGTCTCTTGTCTCTTGTCTCTTGTCTCTTGTCTCTTGTCTCTTGTCTCTTGTCTCTTGTCTCTTGTCTCTTGTCTCTTGTCTCTTGTCTCTTGTCTCTTGTCTCTTGTCTCATGTCTCATGTCTCATGTCTCATGTCTCATGTCTCATGTCTCATGTCTCATGTCTCATGTCTCATGTCTCATGTCTCATGTCTCATGTCTCATGTCTCATGTCTCATGTCTCATGTCTCATGTCTCATGTCTCATGTCTCATGTCTCATGTCTCATGTCTCATGTCTCATGTCTCATGTCTCATGTCTCATGTCTCATGTCTCATGTCTCATGTCTCATGTCTCATGTCTCATGTCTCATGTCTCATGTCTCATGTCTCATGTCTCATGTCTCATGTCTCATGTCTCATGTCTCATGTCTCATGTCTCATGTCTCATGTCTCATGTCTCATGTCTCATGTCTCATGTCTCATGTCTCATGTCTCATGTCTCATGTCTCATGTCTCATGTCTCATGTCTCATGTCTCATGTCTCATGTCTCATGTCTCATGTCTCATGTCTCATGTCTCATGTCTCATGTCTCATGTCTCATGTCTCATGTCTCATGTCTCATGTCTCATGTCTCATGTCTCATGTCTCATGTCTCATGTCTCATGTCTCATGTCTCATGTCTCATGTCTCATGTCTCATGTCTCATGTCTCATGTCTCATGTCTCATGTCTCATGTCTCATGTCTCATGTCTCATGTCTCATGTCTCATGTCTCATGTCTCATGTCTCATGTCTCATGTCTCATGTCTCATGTCTCATGTCTCATGTCTCATGTCTCATGTCTCATGTCTCATGTCTCATGTCTCATGTCTCATGTCTCATGTCTCATGTCTCATGTCTCATGTCTCATGTCTCATGTCTCATGTCTCATGTCTCATGTCTCATGTCTCATGTCTCATGTCTCATGTCTCATGTCTCATGTCTCATGTCTCATGTCTCATGTCTCATGTCTCATGTCTCATGTCTCATGTCTCATGTCTCATGTCTCATGTCTCATGTCTCATGTCTCTTGTCTCATGTCTCATGTCTCATGTCTCATGTCTCATGTCTCATGTCTCATGTCTCATGTCTCATGTCTCATGTCTCATCTCATGTCTCATGTCTCATGTCTCATGTCTCATGTCTCATGTCTCATGTCTCATGTCTCATGTCTCATGTCTCATGTCTCATGTCTCATGTCTCATGTCTCATGTCTCATGTCTCATGTCTCATGTCTCATGTCTCATGTCTCATGTCTCATGTCTCATGTCTCATGTCTCATGTCTCATGTCTCATGTCTCATGTCTCATGTCTCATGTCTCATGTCTCATGTCTCATGTCTCATGTCTCATGTCTCATGTCTCATGTCTCATGTCTCATGTCTCATGTCTCATGTCTCATGTCTCATGTCTCATGTCTCATGTCTCATGTCTCATGTCTCATGTCTCATGTCTCATGTCTCATGTCTCATGTCTCATGTCTCATGTCTCATGTCTCATGTCTCATGTCTCATGTCTCATGTCTCATGTCTCATGTCTCATGTCTCATGTCTCATGTCTCATGTCTCATGTCTCATGTCTCATGTCTCATGTCTCATGTCTCATGTCTCATGTCTCATGTCTCATGTCTCATGTCTCATGTCTCATGTCTCATGTCTCATGTCTCATGTCTCATGTCTCATGTCTCATGTCTCATGTCTCATGTCTCATGTCTCATGTCTCATGTCTCATGTCTCATGTCTCATGTCTCATGTCTCATGTCTCATGTCTCATGTCTCATGTCTCATGTCTCATGTCTCATGTCTCATGTCTCATGTCTCATGTCTCATGTCTCATGTCTCATGTCTCATGTCTCATGTCTCATGTCTCATGTCTCATGTCTCATGTCTCATGTCTCATGTCTCATGTCTCATGTCTCATGTCTCATGTCTCATGTCTCATGTCTCATGTCTCATGTCTCATGTCTCATGTCTCATGTCTCATGTCTCATGTCTCATGTCTCATGTCTCATGTCTCATGTCTCATGTCTCATGTCTCATGTCTCATGTCTCATGTCTCATGTCTCATGTCTCATGTCTCATGTCTCATGTCTCATGTCTCATGTCTCATGTCTCATGTCTCATGTCTCATGTCTCATGTCTCATGTCTCATGTCTCATGTCTCATGTCTCATGTCTCATGTCTCATGTCTCATGTCTCATGTCTCATGTCTCATGTCTCATGTCTCATGTCTCATGTCTCATGTCTCATGTCTCATGTCTCATGTCACATGCCCCATGCCCCATGCCCCATGCCCCATGCCCCATGCCCCATGCCCCATGCCCCATGCCCCATGCCCCATGCCCCATGCCCCATGCCCCATGCCCCATGCCCCATGCCCCATGCCCCATGCCCCATGCCCCATGCCCCATGTCCCATGTCCCATGTCCCATGTCTCATGTCTCATGTCTCATGTCTCATGTCTCATGTCTCATGTCTCATGTCTCATGTCTCATGTCTCATGTCTCATGTCTCATGTCTCATGTCTCATGTCTCATGTCTCATGTCTCATGTCTCATGTCTCATGTCTCATGTCTCATGTCTCATGTCACATGTCTCATGTCTCATGTCTCATGTCTCATGTCTCATGTCTCATGTCTCATGTCTCATGTCTCATGTCTCATGTCTCATGTCTCATGTCTCATGTCTCATGTCTCATGTCTCATGTCTCATGTCTCATGTCTCATGTCTCATGTCTCATGTCTCATGTCTCATGTCTCATGTCTCATGTCTCATGTCTCATGTCTCATGTCTCATGTCTCATGTCCCATGTCCCATGTCCCATGTCCCATGTCCCATGTCTCATGTCTCATGTCTCATGTCTCATGTCTCATGTCCCATGTCCCATGTCCCATGTCCCATGTCCCATGTCCCATGTCCCATGTCCCATGTCCCATGTCCCATGTCCCATGTCCCATGTCCCATGTCCCATGTCCCATGTCCCATGTCCCATGTCCCATGTCCCATGCCCCATGTCCCATGCCCCATGCCCCATGCCCCATGTCCCATGTCCCATGTCCCATGTCCCATGTCCCATGTCCCATGTCCCATGTCCCATGTCCCATGTCCCATGTCCCATGTCCCATGTCCCATGTCCCATGTCCCATGTCCCATGTCCCATGTCCCATGTCCCATGTCCCATGTCCCATGTCCCATGTCCCATGTCCCATGTCCCATGTCCCATGTCCCATGTCCCATGTCCCATGTCCCATGTCCCATGTCCCATGTCCCATGTCCCATGTCCCATGTCCCATGTCCCATGTCCCATGTCCCATGTCCCATGTCCCATGTCCCATGTCCCATGTCCCATGTCCCATGTCTCATGTCTCATGTCTCATGTCTCATGTCTCATGTCTCATGTCTCATGTCTCATGTCTCATGTCTCATGTCTCATGTCTCATGTCTCATGTCTCATGTCTCATGTCCCATGTCCCATGTCCCATGTCCCATGTCCCATGTCCCATGTCCCATGTCCCATGTCCCATGTCCCATGTCCCATGTCCCATGTCTCATGTCTCATGTCCCATGTCTCATGTCTCATGTCTCATGTCTCATGTCTCATGTCTCATGTCTCATGTCTCATGTCTCATGTCTCATGTCTCATGTCTCATGTCTCATGTCTCATGTCTCATGTCTCATGTCTCATGTCTCATGTCTCATGTCTCATGTCTCATGTCTCATGTCTCATGTCTCATGTCTCATGTCTCATGTCTCATGTCTCATGTCTCATGTCTCATGTCTCATGTCTCATGTCTCATGTCTCATGTCTCATGTCTCATGTCTCATGTCTCATGTCTCATGTCCCATGTCTCATGTCTCTTGTCTCTTGTCTCTTGTCTCTTGTCTCTTGTCCCATGTCCCATGTCCCATGTCCCATGTCCCATGTCCCATGTCCCATGTCCCATGTCTCATGTCTCATGTCTCATGTCCCATGTCTCATGTCTCATGTCTCATGTCTCATGTCTCATGTCACATGTCCCATGTCCCATGTCCCATGTCTCATGTCTCATGTCTCATGTCTCATGTCTCATGTCTCATGTCTCATGTCTCATGTCTCATGTCTCATGTCTCATGTCTCTGTCTCTGTCCCATGTCTCATGTCTCATGTCTCATGTCTCATGTCTCATGTCTCATGTCTCATGTCTCATGTCTCATGTCTCATGTCTCATGTCTCATGTCTCATGTCTCATGTCTCATGTCTCATGTCTCATGTCTCATGTCTCATGTCTCATGTCTCATGTCTCATGTCTCATGTCTCATGTCTCTTGTCTCATGTCTCATGTCTCATGTCTCATGTCTCATGTCTCATGTCTCTCATGTCTCATGTCTCATGTCTCATGTCTCATGTCTCATGTCTCATGTCTCATGTCTCATGTCTCATGTCTCATGTCTCATGTCTCATGTCTCATGTCTCATGTCTCATGTCTCATGTCTCATGTCTCATGTCTCATGTCTCATGTCTCATGTCTCATGTCTCATGTCTCATGTCTCATGTCTCATGTCTCATGTCTCATGTCTCATGTCTCATGTCTCATGTCTCATGTCTCATGTCTCATGTCTCATGTCCTCATGTGTCTCATGTCTCATGTCTCATGTCTCATGTCTCATGTCTCATGTCTCATGTCTCATGTCTCATGTCTCATGTCTCATGTCTCTTGTCTCATGTCTCATGTCTCATGTCTCATGTCTCATGTCTCATGTCTCATGTCTCATGTCTCATGTCTCATGTCTCATGTCTCATGTCTCATCTCTCATGTCTCATGTCTCATGTCTCATGTCTCATGTCTCATGTCTCATGTCTCATGTCTCATGTCTCTCATGTCTCATCTCTCATGTCTCATGTCTCATGTCTCATGTCTCATGTCTCATGTCTCATGTCTCATGTCTCATGTCTCATGTCTCATGTCTCATGTCTCATGTCTCATGTCTCATGTCTCATGTCTCATGTCTCATGTCTCATGTCTCATGTCTCATGTCTCATGTCTCATGTCTCATGTCTCATGTCTCATGTCTCATGTCTCATGTCTCATGTCTCATGTCTCATGTCTCATGTCTCATGTCTCATGTCTCATGTCTCATGTCTCATGTCTCATGTCTCATGTCTCATGTCTCATGTCTCATGTCTCATGTCTCATGTCTCATGTCTCATGTCTCATGTCTCATGTCTCATGTCTCATGTCTCATGTCTCATGTCTCATGTCTCATGTCTCATGTCTCATGTCTCATGTCTCATGTCTCATGTCTCATGTCTCATGTCTCATGTCTCATGTCTCATGTCTCATGTCTCATGTCTCATGTCTCATGTCTCATGTCTCTTGTCTCATGTCTCTTGTCTCATGTCTCATGTCTCATGTCTCATGTCTCATGTCTCATGTCTCATGTCTCATGTCTCATGTCTCATGTCTCATGTCTCATGTCTCATGTCTCATGTCTCTTGTCTCTTGTCTCATGTCTCTTGTCTCATGTCTCATGTCTCATGTCTCTTGTCTCTTGTCTCATGTCTCTTGTCTCATGTCTCATGTCTCATGTCTCATGTCTCATGTCTCATGTCTCATGTCTCATGTCTCATGTCTCATGTCTCATGTCTCATGTCTCATGTCTCATGTCTCATGTCTCATGTCTCATGTCTCATGTCTCATGTCTCATGTCTCATGTCTCATGTCTCATGTCTCATGTCTCATGTCTCATGTCTCATGTCTCATGTCTCATGTCTCATGTCTCATGTCTCATGTCTCATGTCTCATGTCTCATGTCTCATGTCTCATGTCTCATGTCTCATGTCTCATGTCTCATGTCTCATGTCTCATGTCTCATGTCTCATGTCTCATGTCTCATGTCTCATGTCTCATGTCTCATGTCTCATGTCTCATGTCTCATGTCTCATGTCTCATGTCTCATGTCTCATGTCTCATCTCATGTCTCATTTCATGTCTCATGTCTCATCTCATGTCTCATGTCTCATGTCTCATGTCTCATTCATGTCTCTCATGTCATTCTCATGTCTCATGTCTGTCTCATTCTCATGTCTCATGTCTCATGTCTCATGTCTCATGTCTCTCATCTCATGTCCTCTCATGTCTCATGTCTCATGTCTCATTCTCATGTCTCATTCTCATGTCTCTCATCATGTCTCATGTCTCACATGTCTCATGTCTCATTCTCATCTCATGTCTCAACATGTCTCATGTCTTGTCTCATGTCTCATGTCTCATGTCTCATGTCTCATGTCTCATGTCTCATGTCTCATGTCTCATGTCTCATGTCTCATGTCTCATGTCTCATGTCTCATGTCTCATGTCTCATGTCTCATGTCTCATGTCTCTCTCTCTGTCTCTGTCTCATGTCTCATGTCTCATGTCTCGTCTCTTGTCTCTCTCTCTGTCTCTCTCTCTCTTGTCTCTTGTTCTCTCTTTCTCTCATGTTCTCTCCTCATGTCTCATCTCTCTTCCCTCTCATGTCTCATGTCTCATGTCTCATGTCTCATGTCTCATGTCTCATGTCTCTCTCTTCTCTCTCATCTTCTCATGTCTCATTCTCATGTCTCATGTCTCATGTCTCTCATGTCTCTTGTCTCATGTGTCTCATGTCTCATTCTCCTCTCATCTCATGTCATTCTCATGTCTCATGTCTCATTCTCTCATGTCTCATGTCTCACTCATTCTTGTCTCATGTCTCCTCATGTCTCATCTCATGTCTCATGTCTCATGTCTCATTCTTGTCTCATGTCTCATGTCTCATGTCTCTCATGTCATGTCCCTCATGTCTCATGTCTCATGTCTCATGTCTCATGTCTCATGTCTCATGTCTCATGTCTCATGTCTCATGTCTCATGTCTCATGGCTCATGTCTCATGTCTCATGTCTCATGTCTCATGTCTCATGTCTCATGTCTCATGTCTCATGTCTCATGTCTCATGTCTCATGCCCCATGTCCCATGTCCCATGTCTCATGTCTCATGTCTCATGTCTCATGTCTCATGTCTCATGTCTCATGTCTCATGTCTCATGTCTCATGTCTCATGTCTCATGTCTCATGTCTCATGTCTCATGTCTCATGTCTCATGTCTCATGTCTCATGTCTCATGTCTCATGTCTCATGTCTCATGTCTCATGTCTCATGTCTCATGTCTCATGTCTCATGTCTCATGTCTCATCTCTCATGTCTCATGTCTCATGTCTCTGTCTCTGTCTCATGTCTCTTGTCTCTTGTCTCATGTCTCATGTCTCATGTCTCATGTCTCATGTCTCATGTCTCATGTCTCATGTCTCATGTCTCATGTCTCATGTCTCATGTCTCATGTCTCATGTCTCATGTCTCATGTCTCATGTCTCATGTCTCATGTCTCATGTCCCATGTCCCATGTCCCATGTCTCATGTCTCATGTCTCATGTCTCATGTCTCATGTCTCATGTCTCATGTCTCATGTCTCATGTCTCATGTCTCATGTCTCATGTCTCATGTCTCATGTCTCATGTCTCATGTCTCATGTCTCATGTCTCATGTCTCATGTCTCATGTCTCATGTCTCATGTCTCATGTCTCATGTCTCATGTCTCATGTCTCATGTCTCATGTCTCATGTCTCATGTCTCATGTCTCATGTCTCATGTCTCATGTCTCATGTCTCATGTCTCATGTCTCATGTCTCATGTCTCATGTCTCATGTCTCATGTCTCATGTCTCATGTCTCATGTCTCATGTCTCATGTCTCATGTCTCATGTCTCATGTCTCATGTCTCATGTCTCATGTCTCATGTCCCATGTCTCATGTCTCATGTCTCATGTCTCATGTCTCATGTCTCATGTCTCATGTCTCATGTCTCATGTCTCATGTCTCATGTCTCATGTCTCATGTCTCATGTCGCATGTCTCATGTCTCATGTCTCATGTCTCATGTCTCATGTCTCATGTCTCATGTCTCATGTCTCATGTCTCATGTCTCATGTCCCATGTCTCATGTCTCATGTCTCATGTCTCATGTCTCATGTCTCATGTCTCATGTCTCATGTCCCATGTCTCATGTCTCATGTCTCATGTCTCATGTCTCATGTCTCATGTCTCATGTCTCATGTCTCATGTCTCATGTCTCATGTCTCATGTCTCATGTCTCATGTCTCATGTCTCATGTCTCATGTCTCATGTCTCATGTCTCATGTCTCATGTCTCATGTCTCATGTCTCATGTCTCATGTCTCATGTCTCATGTCTCATGTCTCATGTCTCATGTCTCATGTCTCATGTCTCTTGTCTCATGTCTCATGTCTCATGTCTCATGTCTCATGTCTCATGTCTCATGTCTCATGTCTCATGTCTCATGTCTCATGTCTCATGTCTCATGTCTCATGTCTCATGTCTCATGTCTCATGTCTCATGTCTCATGTCTCATGTCTCATGTCTCATGTCTCATGTCTCATGTCTCATGTCTCATGTCTCATGTCTCATGTCTCATGTCTCATGTCTCATGTCTCATGTCTCATGTCTCATGTCTCATGTCTCATGTCTCATGTCTCATGTCTCATGTCTCATGTCTCATGTCTCATGTCTCATGTCTCATGTCTCATGTCTCATGTCTCATGTCTCATGTCTCATGTCTCATGTCTCATGTCTCATGTCTCATGTCTCATGTCTCTTGTCTCTTGTCTCTTGTCTCTTGTCTCTTGTCTCATGTCTCATGTCTCATGTCTCATCTCTCATGTCTCATGTCTCATGTCTCATGTCTCATGTCTCATGTCTCATGTCTCATGTCTCATGTCTCATGTCTCATGTCTCATGTCTCATGTCTCATGTCTCATGTCTCATGTCTCATGTCTCATGTCTCATGTCTCATGTCTCATGTCTCATGTCTCATGTCTCATGTCTCATGTCTCATGTCTCATGTCTCATGTCTCATGTCTCATGTCTCATGTCTCATGTCTCATGTCTCATGTCTCATGTCTCATGTCTCATGTCTCATGTCTCATGTCTCATGTCTCATGTCTCATGTCTCATGTCTCATGTCTCATGTCTCATGTCTCATGTCTCATGTCTCATGTCTCATGTCTCATGTCTCATGTCTCATGTCTCATGTCTCATGTCTCATGTCTCATGTCTCATGTCTCATGTCTCATGTCTCATGTCTCATGTCTCATGTCTCATGTCTCATGTCTCATGTCTCATGTCTCATGTCTCATGTCTCATGTCTCATGTCTCATGTCTCATGTCTCATGTCTCATGTCTCATGTCTCATGTCTCATGTCTCAAGTCTCATGTCTCATGTCTCATGTCTCATGTCTCATGTCTCATGTCTCATGTCTCATGTCTCATGTCTCATGTCTCATGTCTCATGTCTCATGTCTCATGTCTCATGTCTCATGTCTCATGTCTCATGTCTCATGTCTCATGTCTCATGTCTCATGTCTCATGTCTCATGTCTCATGTCTCATGTCTCATGTCTCATGTCTCATGTCTCATGTCTCATGTCTCATGTCTCATGTCTCATGTCTCATGTCTCATGTCTCATGTCTCATGTCTCATGTCTCATGTCTCATGTCTCTTGTCTCTTGTCTCTTGTCTCTTGTCTCTTGTCTCTTGTCTCTTGTCTCTTGTCTCTTGTCTCTTGTCTCTTGTCTCTTGTCTCTTGTCTCTTGTCTCTTGTCTCTTGTCTCTTGTCTCTTTGTCTCTTGTCTCTTGTCTCTTGTCTCTTGTCTCTTGTCTCTTGTCTCTTGTCTCTTGTCTCTTGTCTCTTGTCTCTTGTCTCTTGTCTCTTGTCTCTTGTCTCTTGTCTCTTGTCTCTTGTCTCTTGTCTCTTGTCTCTTGTCTCTTGTCTCTTGTCTCATGTCTCTTGTCTCTTGTCTCTTGTCTCTTGTCTCTTGTCTCTTGTCTCATGTCTCATGTCTCATGTCTCATGTCTCATGTCTCATGTCTCATGTCTCATGTCTCATGTCTCATGTCTCATGTCTCATGTCTCATGTCTCATGTCTCATGTCTCATGTCTCATGTCTCATGTCTCATGTCTCATGTCTCATGTCTCATGTCTCATGTCTCATGTCTCATGTCTCATGTCTCATGTCTCATGTCTCATGTCTCATGTCTCATGTCTCATGTCTCATGTCTCATGTCTCAGGTCTCATGTCTCATGTCTCATGTCTCATGTCTCATGTCTCATGTCTCATGTCTCATGTCTCATGTCTCATGTCTCATGTCTCATGTCTCATGTCTCATGTCTCATGTCTCATGTCTCATGTCTCATGTCTCATGTCTCATGTCTCATGTCTCATGTCTCATGTCTCATGTCTCATGTCTCATGTCTCATGTCTCATGTCTCATGTCTCATGTCTCATGTCTCATGTCTCATGTCCATGTCTCATGTCTCATGTCTCATGTCTCATGTCTCATGTCTCATGTCTCATGTCTCATGTCTCATGTCTCATGTCTCATGTCTCATGTCTCATGTCTCATGTCTCTGTCTCTTGTCTCTTGTCTCTTGTCTCTTGTCTCTTGTCTCTTGTCTCATGTCTCTTGTCTCATGTCTCATGTCTCATGTCTCATGTCTCATGTCTCATGTCTCATGTCTCATGTCTCATGTCTCATGTCTCATGTCTCATGTCTCATGTCTCATGTCTCATGTCTCATGTCTCATGTCTCATGTCTCATGTCTCATGTCTCATGTCTCATGTCTCATGTCTCATGTCTCTTGTCTCTTGTCTCTTGTCTCTTGTCTCTTGTCTCTTGTCTCTTGTCTCTTGTCTCTTGTCTCTTGTCTCTTGTCTCTTGTCTCTTGTCTCTTGTCTCTTGTCTCTTGTCTCTTGTCTCTTGTCTCTTGTCTCTTGTCTCATGTCTCATGTCTCATGTCTCATGTCTCATGTCTCATGTCTCATGTCTCATGTCTCATGTCTCATGTCTCATGTCTCATGTCTCATGTCTCATGTCTCATGTCTCATGTCTCATGTCTCATGTCTCATGTCTCATGTCTCATGTCTCATGTCTCATGTCTCATGTCTCATGTCTCATGTCTCATGTCTCATGTCTCATGTCTCATGTCTCATGTCTCTTGTCTCTTGTCTCATGTCTCATGTCTCATGTCTCTTGTCTCTTGTCTCTTGTCTCATGTCTCATGTCTCATGTCTCATGTCTCATGTCTCATCTCTCATGTCTCATGTCTCATGTCTCATGTCTCATGTCTCATGTCTCATGTCTCATGTCTCATGTCTCATGTCTCATGTCTCATGTCTCATGTCTCATGTCTCATGTCTCATGTCTCATGTCTCATGTCTCATGTCTCATGTCTCATGTCTCATGTCTCATGTCTCATGTCTCATGTCTCATGTCTCATGTCTCATGTCTCATGTCTCATGTCTCATGTCTCATGTCTCATGTCTCATGTCTCATGTCTCATGTCTCATGTCTCATGTCTCATGTCTCATGTCTCATGTCTCATGTCTCATGTCTCATGTCTCATGTCTCATGTCTCATGTCTCATGTCTCATGTCTCATGTCTCATGTCCTCATGTCTCATGTCTCATGTCTCATGTCTCATGTCTCATGTCTCATGTCTCATGTCTCATGTCTCTTGTCCATGTCCTCTCTTGTCTCATGTCTCATGTCTCATGTCTCATGTCTCATGTCTCATGTCTCATGTCTCATGTCTCATGTCTCATGTCTCATGTCTCATGTCTCATGTCTCATGTCTCATGTCTCATGTCTCATGTCTCATGTCTCATGTCTCATGTCTCTTGTCTCATGTCTCTTGTCTCTTGTCTCATGTCTCATGTCTCATGTCTCATGTCTCATGTCCCATCATGTCTCATGTCTCATGTCTCATGTCTCTGTCTCATGTCTCTGTCTCATGTCTCATGTCTCATGTCTCATGTCTCATGTCTCTGTCTCATGTCCCCATGTCTCATGTCCCCATGTCTCCATGTCTCATGTCCCCATGTCCCCATGTCTCATGTCTCATGTCCCCATGCCCCATGTCTCATGTCTCATGTCTCATGTCTCATGTCTCATGTCTCATGTCTCATGTCTCATGTCTCATGTCTCATGTCTCATGTCCCATGTCTCATGTCCCATGTCTCATGTCTCATGTCTCATGTCTCATGTCTCATGTCTCATGTCTCATGTCTCATGTCTCATGTCTCATGTCTCATGTCTCATGTCTCATGTCTCATGTCTCATGTCTCATGTCTCATGTCTCATGTCTCATGTCCCATGTCTCTTGTCTCTTGTCTCATGTCTCATGTCTCATGTCTCATGTCTCATGTCTCATGTCTCATGTCTCATGTCTCATGTCTCATGTCCCATGTCTCATGTCTCATGTCTCATGTCTCATGTCTCATGTCTCATGTCTCATGTCTCATGTCTCATGTCTCATGTCTCATGTCTCATGTCTCATGTCTCATGTCTCATGTCTCATGTCTCATGTCTCATGTCTCATGTCTCATGTCTCATGTCCCATGTCTCATGTCTCATGTCTCATGTCTCATGTCTCATGTCTCATGTCTCATGTCTCATGTCTCATGTCTCATGTCTCATGTCTCATGTCTCATGTCTCATGTCTCATGTCTCATGTCTCATGTCTCATGTCTCATGTCTCATGTCTCATGTCTCATGTCTCATGTCTCATGTCTCATGTCTCATGTCTCATGTCTCATGTCTCATGTCTCATGTCTCATGTCTCATGTCTCATGTCTCATGTCTCATGTCTCATGTCTCATGTCTCATGTCTCATGTCTCATGTCTCATGTCTCATGTCTCATGTCTCATGTCTCATGTCTCATGTCTCATGTCTCATGTCTCATGTCTCATGTCTCATGTCTCATGTCTCTTGTCTCTTGTCTCTTGTCTCTTGTCTCTTGTCTCTTGTCTCTGTCTCTGTCTCTGTCTCTGTCTCTGTCTCTGTCTCTGTCTCTGTCTCTGTCTCTGTCTCTGTCTCTGTCTCTGTCTCTGTCTCTGTCTCTGTCTCTGTCTCTGTCTCTGTCTCTGTCTCTGTCTCTTGTCTCTTGTCTCTTGTCTCTTGTCTCTTGTCTCTTGTCTCTTGTCTCTTGTCTCTTGTCTCTTGTCTCTTGTCTCTTGTCTCTTGTCTCTTGTCTCTTGTCTCTTGTCTCTTGTCTCTTGTCTCTTGTCTCTTGTCTCTTGTCTCTTGTCTCTTGTCTCTTGTCTCTTGTCTCTTGTCTCTTGTCTCTTGTCTCTTGTCTCTTGTCTCTTGTCTCTTGTCTCTTGTCTCTTGTCTCATGTCTCATGTCTCATGTCTCATGTCTCATGTCTCATGTCTCATGTCTCATGTCTCATGTCTCATGTCTCATGTCTCATGTCTCATGTCTCATGTCTCATGTCTCATGTCTCATGTCTCATGTCTCATGTCTCATGTCTCATGTCTCTTGTCTCTTGTCTCTTGTCTCTTGTCTCTTGTCTCTTGTCTCTTGTCTCTTGTCTCTTGTCTCTTGTCTCTTGTCTCTTGTCTCTTGTCTCTTGTCTCTTGTCTCTTGTCTCTTGTCTCTTGTCTCTTGTGTCTTGTCTCTTGTCTCTTGTCTCTTGTCTCTTGTCTCTTGTCTCTTGTCTCTTGTCTCTTGTCTCTTGTCTCTTGTCTCTTGTCTCTTGTCTCTTGTCTCTTGTCTCTTGTCTCTTGTCTCATGTCTCTTGTCTCATGTCTCTTGTCTCTTGTCTCTTGTCTCTTGTCTCATGTCTCTTGTCTCATGTCTCATGTCTCATGTCTCATGTCTCATGTCTCATGTCTCATGTCTCATGTCTCATGTCTCATGTCTCATGTCTCATGTCTCATGTCTCATGTCTCATGTCTCATGTCTCATGTCTCATGTCTCATGTCTCATGTCTCATGTCTCATGTCTCATGTCTCATGTCTCATGTCTCATGTCTCATGTCTCATGTCTCATGTCTCATGTCTCATGTCTCATGTCTCATGTCTCATGTCTCATGTCTCATGTCTCTTGTCTCTTGTCTCTTGTCTCTTGTCTCTTGTCTCTTGTCTCTTGTCTCTTGTCTCTTGTCTCATGTCTCATGTCTCTTGTCTCTTGTCTCTTGTCTCTTGTCTCTTGTCTCTTGTCTCTTGTCTCTTGTCTCTTGTCTCTTGTCTCTTGTCTCTTGTCTCATGTCTCATGTCTCATGTCTCATGTCTCATGTCTCATGTCTCATGTCTCATGTCTCATGTCTCATGTCTCATGTCTCATGTCTCATGTCTCATGTCTCATGTCTCATGTCTCATGTCTCATGTCTCATGTCTCATGTCTCATGTCTCATGTCTCATGTCTCATGTCTCATGTCTCATGTCTCATGTCTCATGTCTCATGTCTCATGTCTCATGTCTCATGTCTCATGTCTCATGTCTCATGTCTCATGTCTCATGTCTCATGTCTCATGTCTCATGTCTCATGTCTCATGTCTCATGTCTCATGTCTCATGTCTCATGTCTCATGTCTCATGTCTCATGTCTCATGTCTCATGTCTCATGTCTCATGTCTCATGTCTCATGTCTCATGTCTCATGTCTCATGTCTCATGTCTCATGTCTCATGTCTCATGTCTCATGTCTCATGTCTCATGTCTCATGTCTCATGTCTCAAGTCTCATGTCTCATGTCTCATGTCTCATGTCTCATGTCTCATGTCTCATGTCTCATGTCTCATGTCTCATGTCTCATGTCTCATGTCTCATGTCTCATGTCTCATGTCTCATGTCTCATGTCTCATGTCTCATGTCTCATGTCTCATGTCTCATGTCTCATGTCTCATGTCTCATGTCTCATGTCTCATGTCTCATGTCTCATGTCTCATGTCTCATGTCTCATGTCTCATGTCTCATGTCTCATGTCTCATGTCTCTTGTCTCTTGTCTCTTGTCTCTTGTCTCTTGTCTCTTGTCTCTTGTCTCTTGTCTCTTGTCTCTTGTCTCTTGTCTCTTGTCTCTTGTCTCTTGTCTCTTGTCTCTTGTCTCTTGTCTCTTGTCTCTTGTCTCTTGTCTCTTGTCTCTTGTCTCTTGTCTCTTGTCTCTTGTCTCTTGTCTCTCGTCTCTTGTCTCTTGTCTCTTGTCTCTTGTCTCTTGTCTCTTGTCTCTTGTCTCTTGTCTCTTGTCTCTTGTCTCTTGTCTCTTGTCTCTTGTCTCTTGTCTCTTGTCTCTTGTCTCTTGTCTCTTGTCTCTTGTCTCTTGTCTCTTGTCTCATGTCTCATGCCTCATGCCTCATGCCCCATGCCCCATGCCCCATGCCCCATGCCCCATGCCCCATGCCCCATGCCCCATGCCCCATGCCCCATGCCCCATGCCCCATGCCCTGTCTCATGTCTCATGTCTCATGCCCCATGCCCCATGCCCCATGCCCCATGCCCCATGTCCCATGCCCCATGCCCCATGCCCCATGTCCCCATGTCCCCATGTCTCATGTCTCATGTCCCCATGCCCCATGTCTCATGTCTCATGTCCCCATGTCTCATGTCTCATGTCCCCATGCCCCATGTCCCCATGTCTCATGTCCCCATGTCTCATGTCCCCATGTCCCCATGTCTCCCATGCCCATGTCTCATGTCTCATGTCTCATGTCTCATGTCTCATGTCCCATGTCCCATGTCCCATGTCCCATGTCCCATGTCCCATGTCCCATGTCCCATGTCCCATGTCCCATGTCCCATGTCCCATGTCCCATGTCCCATGTCCCATGTCCCATGTCCCATGTCCCATGTCCCATGTCTCATGTCTCATGTCTCATGTCTCATGTCTCATGTCTCATGTCTCATGTCTCATGTCTCATGTCTCATGTCTCATGTCTCATGTCTCATGTCTCATGTCTCATGTCTCATGTCTCATGTCTCATGTCTCATGTCTCATGTCTCATGTCTCATGTCTCATGTCTCATGTCTCATGTCTCATGTCTCATGTCTCATGTCTCATGTCTCATGTCTCATGTCTCATGTCTCATGTCTCATGTCTCATGTCTCATGTCTCATGTCTCATGTCTCATGTCTCATGTCTCATGTCTCATGTCTCATGTCTCATGTCTCATGTCTCATGTCTCATGTCTCATGTCTCATGTCTCATGTCTCATGTCTCATGTCTCATGTCTCATGTCTCATGTCTCATGTCTCATGTCTCATGTCTCATGTCTCATGTCTCATGTCTCATGTCTCATGTCTCTTGTCTCTTGTCTCTTGTCTCTTGTCTCTTGTCTCTTGTCTCTTGTCTCTTGTCTCTTGTCTCATGTCTCTTGTCTCTTGTCTCTTGTCTCTTGTCTCTTGTCTCTTGTCTCTTGTCTCTTGTCTCTTGTCTCTTGTCTCATGTCTCATGTCTCATGTCTCATGTCTCATGTCTCATGTCTCATGTCTCATGTCTCATGTCTCATGTCTCATGTCTCATGTCTCATGTCTCATGTCTCATGTCTCATGTCTCATGTCTCATGTCTCATGTCTCATGTCTCATGTCTCATGTCTCATGTCTCATGTCTCATGTCTCATGTCTCATGTCTCATGTCTCATGTCTCATGTCTCATGTCTCATGTCTCATGTCTCATGTCTCATGTCTCATGTCTCATGTCTCATGTCTCATGTCTCATGTCTCATGTCTCATGTCTCATGTCTCATGTCTCATGTCTCATGTCTCATGTCTCATGTCTCATGTCTCATGTCTCATGTCTCATGTCTCATGTCTCATGTCTCATGTCTCATGTCTCATGTCTCATGTCTCATGTCTCATGTCTCATGTCTCATGTCTCATGTCTCATGTCTCATGTCTCATGTCTCATGTCTCATGTCTCATGTCTCATGTCTCATGTCTCATGTCTCATGTCTCATGTCTCATGTCTCATGTCTCATGTCTCATGTCTCATGTCTCATGTCTCATGTCTCATGTCTCATGTCTCATGTCTCATGTCTCATGTCTCATGTCTCATGTCTCATGTCTCATGTCTCATGTCTCATGTCACATGTCTCATGTCTCATGTCTCATGTCTCATGTCTCATGTCTCATGTCTCATGTCTCATGTCTCATGTCTCATGTCTCATGTCTCATGTCTCATGTCTCATGTCTCATGTCTCATGTCTCATGTCTCATGTCTCTTGTCTCTTGTCTCTTGTCTCTTGTCTCTTGTCTCTTGTCTCTTGTCTCTTGTCTCTTGTCTCTTGTCTCTTGTCTCTTGTCTCTTGTCTCTTGTCTCTTGTCTCTTGTCTCTTGTCTCTTGTCTCTTGTCTCTTGTCTCTTGTCTCTTGTCTCTTGTCTCTTGTCTCTTGTCTCTTGTCTCTTGTCTCTTGTCTCTTGTCTCTTGTCTCTTGTCTCTTGTCTCTTGTCTCTTGTCTCTTGTCTCATGTCTCATGTCTCATGTCTCATGTCTCATGTCTCATGTCTCATGCCCCATGCCCCATGCCCCATGCCCCATGCCCCATGCCCCATGCCCCATGCCCCATGCCCCATGCCCCATGCCCCATGCCCCATGCCCCATGCCCCATGCCCCATGCCCCATGCCCCATGCCCCATGCCCCATGTCCCATGTCCCATGTCCCATGTCCCATGTCCCATGTCCCATGTCCCATGTCCCATGTCCCATGTCCCATGTCCCATGTCCCATGTCCCATGTCCCATGTCCCATGTCCCATGTCCCATGTCCCATGTCCCATGTCCCATGTCCCATGTCCCATGCCCCATGCCCCATGCCCCATGCCCCATGCCCCATGCCCCATGCCCCATGCCCCATGCCCCATGCCCCATGTCCCATGTCCCATGTCCCATGTCCCATGTCCCATGCCCCATGCCCCATGCCCCATGTCCCATGCCCCATGTCCCATGTCCCATGTCCCATGTCCCATGTCCCATGTCCCATGTCCCATGTCCCATGTCCCATGTCCCATGTCCCATGTCCCATGTCCCATGTCCCATGTCCCATGTCCCATGTCCCATGTCCCATGTCCCATGTCCCATGTCCCATGTCCCATGTCCCATGTCCCATGTCCCATGTCCCATGTCCCATGTCCCATGTCCCATGTCCCATGTCCCATGTCCCATGTCCCATGTCCCATGTCCCATGTCCCATGTCCCATGTCCCATGTCCCATGTCTCATGTCTCATGTCTCATGTCTCATGTCTCATGTCTCATGTCTCATGTCTCATGTCTCTGTCTCTGTCTCTGTCTCTGTCTCTGTCTCTGTCTCTGTCTCTGTCTCTGTCTCTGTCTCTGTCTCTGTCTCTGTCTCTGTCTCATGTCTCATGTCTCATGTCTCATGTCTCATGTCTCATGTCTCATGTCTCATGTCTCATGTCTCATGTCTCATGTCTCATGTCTCATGTCTCATGTCTCATGTCTCATGTCTCATGTCTCATGTCTCATGTCTCATGTCTCATGTCTCATGTCTCATGTCTCATGTCTCATGTCTCTTGTCTCATGTCTCATGTCTCATGTCTCATGTCTCATGTCTCATGTCTCATGTCTCATGTCTCATGTCTCATGTCTCATGTCTCATGTCTCATGTCTCATGTCTCATGTCTCATGTCTCATGTCTCATGTCTCATGTCTCATGTCTCATGTCTCATGTCTCATGTCTCATGTCTCATGTCTCATGTCTCATGTCTCATGTCTCATGTCTCATGTCTCATGTCTCATGTCTCATGTCTCATGTCTCATGTCTCATGTCTCATGTCTCATGTCTCATGTCTCATGTCTCATGTCTCATGTCTCATGTCTCATGTCTCATGTCTCATGTCTCATGTCTCATGTCTCATGTCTCATGTCTCATGTCTCATGTCTCATGTCTCATGTCTCATGTCTCATGTCTCATGTCTCATGTCTCATGTCTCATGTCTCATGTCTCATGTCTCATGTCTCATGTCTCATGTCTCATGTCTCATGTCTCATGTCTCATGTCTCATGTCTCATGTCTCATGTCTCATGTCTCATGTCTCATGTCTCATGTCTCATGTCTCATGTCTCATGTCTCATGTCTCATGTCTCATGTCTCATGTCTCATGTCTCATGTCTCATGTCTCATGTCTCATGTCTCATGTCTCATGTCTCATGTCTCATGTCTCATGTCTCATGTCTCATGTCTCATGTCTCATGTCTCATGTCTCATGTCTCATGTCTCATGTCTCATGTCTCATGTCTCATGTCTCATGTCTCATGTCTCATGTCTCATGTCTCATGTCTCATGTCTCATGTCTCATGTCTCATGTCTCATGTCTCATGTCTCATGTCTCATGTCTCATGTCTCATGTCTCATGTCTCATGTCTCATGTCTCATGTCTCATGTCTCATGTCTCATGTCCCATGTCTCATGTCTCATGTCTCATGTCTCATGTCTCATGTCTCATGTCTCATGTCTCATGTCTCATGTCTCATGTCTCATGTCTCATGTCTCATGTCTCATGTCTCATGTCTCATGTCTCATGTCTCATGTCTCATGTCTCATGTCCCATGTCTCATGTCTCATGTCTCATGTCTCATGTCTCATGTCTCATGTCTCATGTCCCATGTCTCATGTCTCATGTCTCATGTCTCATGTCTCATGTCTCATGTCTCATGTCTCATGTCTCATGTCTCATGTCTCATGTCTCATGTCTCATGTCTCATGTCTCATGTCTCATGTCTCATGTCTCATGTCTCATGTCTCATGTCTCATGTCTCATGTCTCATGTCTCATGTCTCATGTCTCATGTCTCATGTCTCTGTCTCTGTCTCTGTCTCTGTCTCATGTCTCATGTCTCATGTCTCATGTCTCATGTCTCATGTCTCATGTCTCATGTCTCATGTCTCATGTCTCATGTCTCATGTCTCATGTCTCATGTCTCATGTCTCATGTCTCATGTCTCATGTCTCATGTCTCATGTCTCATGTCTCATGTCTCATGTCTCATGTCTCATGTCTCTTGTCTCTTGTCTCTTGTCTCTTGTCTCTTGTCTCTTGTCTCTTGTCTCTTGTCTCTTGTCTCTTGTCTCTTGTCTCTTGTCTCTTGTCTCTTGTCTCTTGTCTCTTGTCTCTTGTCTCATGTCTCATGTCTCATGTCTCATGTCTCATGTCTCATGTCTCATGTCTCATGTCTCATGTCTCATGTCTCATGTCTCATGTCTCATGTCTCATGTCTCATGTCTCATGTCTCATGTCTCATGTCTCATGTCTCATGTCTCATGTCTCATGTCTCATGTCTCATGTCTCATGTCTCATGTCTCATGTCTCATGTCTCATGTCTCATGTCTCATGTCTCATGTCTCATGTCTCATGTCTCATGTCTCATGTCTCATGTCTCATGTCTCATGTCTCATGTCTCATGTCTCATGTCTCATGTCTCATGTCTCATGTCTCATGTCTCATGTCTCATGTCTCATGTCTCATGTCTCATGTCTCATGTCTCATGTCTCATGTCTCATGTCTCATGTCTCATGTCTCATGTCTCATGTCTCATGTCTCATGTCTCATGTCTCATGTCTCATGTCTCATGTCTCATGTCTCATGTCTCATGTCTCATGTCTCATGTCTCATGTCTCATGTCTCATGTCTCATGTCTCATGTCTCATGTCTCATGTCTCATGTCTCATGTCTCATGTCTCATGTCTCATGTCTCATGTCTCATGTCTCATGTCTCATGTCTCATGTCTCATGTCTCATGTCTCATGTCTCATGTCTCATGTCTCATGTCTCATGTCTCATGTCTCATGTCTCATGTCTCATGTCTCATGTCTCATGTCTCTGTCTCTGTCTCTGTCTCTGTCTCTGTCTCTGTCTCTGTCTCTGTCTCTGTCTCTGTCTCTGTCTCTTGTCTCTTGTCTCTTGTCTCTTGTCTCTTGTCTCTTGTCTCTTGTCTCTGTCTCTGTCTCTTGTCTCTTGTCTCTTGTCTCTTGTCTCTTGTCTCTTGTCTCTTGTCTCTTGTCTCTTGTCTCTTGTCTCATGTCTCATGTCTCATGTCTCATGTCTCATGTCTCATGTCTCATGTCTCTTGTCTCTTGTCTCATGTCTCATGTCTCATGTCTCATGTCTCATGTCTCATGTCTCTTGTCTCTTGTCTCTTGTCTCTTGTCTCTTGTCTCTTGTCTCATGTCTCTTGTCTCTTGTCTCTTGTCTCTTGTCTCTTGTCTCTTGTCTCTTGTCTCTTGTCTCTTGTCTCTTGTCTCTTGTCTCATGTCTCTTGTCTCTTGCCTCTTGCCTCTTGTCTCTTGTCTCTTGTCTCTTGTCTCTTGTCTCATGTCTCATGTCTCATGTCTCATGTCTCATGTCTCATGTCTCATGTCTCATGTCTCATGTCTCATGTCTCATGTCTCATGTCTCATGTCTCATGTCTCATGTCTCATGTCTCATGTCTCATGTCTCATTCATGTCTCATGTCTCATGTCTCATGTCTCATGTCTCATGTCTCATGTCTCATGTCTCATGTCTCATGTCTCATGTCTCATGTCTCATGTCTCATGTCTCATGTCTCATGTCTCATGTCTCATGTCTCATGTCTCATGTCTCATGTCTCATGTCTCATGTCTCATGTCTCATGTCTCATGTCTCATGTCTCATGTCTCATGTCTCATGTCTCATGTCTCATGTCTCATGTCTCATGTCTCATGTCTCATGTCTCATGTCTCATGTCTCATGTCTCATGTCTCATGTCTCATGTCTCATGTCTCATGTCTCATGTCTCATGTCTCATGTCTCATGTCTCATGTCTCATGTCTCATGTCTCATGTCTCATGTCTCATGTCCCATGTCTCATGTCTCATGTCTCATGTCTCATGTCTCATGTCTCATGTCTCATGTCTCATGTCTCATGTCTCATGTCTCATGTCTCATGTCTCATGTCTCATGTCTCATGTCTCATGTCTCATGTCTCATGTCTCATGTCCCATGTCTCATGTCTCTGTCTCTGTCTCTGTCTCTGTCTCTGTCTCATGTCTCATGTCTCATGTCTCATGTCTCATGTCTCATGTCTCATGTCTCATGTCTCATGTCTCATGTCTCATGTCTCATGTCCCATGTCCCATGTCCCATGTCCCATGTCTCATGTCTCATGTCTCATGTCTCATGTCTCATGTCTCATGTCTCATGTCTCTGTCACTGTCATGTCTCATGTCATGTCTCATGTCCCTCTCATGTCTCATGTCATGTCTCATGTCTCATGTCTCATGTCTCATGTCTCATGTCTCATGTCTCATGTCTCATGTCTCATGTCTCATGTCTCATGTCTCATGTCTCATGTCTCATGTCTCATGTCTCATGTCTCATGTCTCATGTCACATGTCACATGTCACATGTCACATGTCTCATCTCATGTCTCATGTCTCATGTCTCATGTCTCATGTCTCATGTCTCATGTCTCATGTCTCATGTCTCATGTCTCATGTCTCATGTCTCATGTCTCATGTCTCATGTCTCATGTCTCATGTCTCATGTCTCATGTCTCATGTCTCATGTCTCATGTCTCATGTCTCATGTCTCATGTCTCATGTCTCATGTCTCTTGTCTCTTGTCTCTTGTCTCTTGTCTCTTGTCTCTTGTCTCTGTCTCTTGTCTCTTGTCTCTTGTCTCTTGTCTCTGTCTCTTGTCTCTTGTCTCTTGTCTCTTGTCTCTTGTCTCTTGTCTCTTGTCTCTTGTCTCTTGTCTCTTGTCTCTTGTCTCTTGTCTCTTGTCTCTTGTCTCTGTCTCTGTCTCTGTCTCTGTCTCTGTCTCTGTCTCTTGTCTCTTGTCTCTTGTCTCTTGTCTCTTGTCTCTTGTCTCTTGTCTCTTGTCTCTTGTCTCTTGTCTCTTGTCTCTTGTCTCTTGTCTCTTGTCTCTTGTCTCATGTCTCATGTCTCTTGTCTCTTGTCTCTTGTCTCTTGTCTCATGTCTCTTGTCTCTTGTCTCATGTCTCATGTCTCATGTCTCTTGTCTCTTGTCTCATGTCTCTTGTCTCATGTCTCTTGTCTCTTGTCTCATGTCTCTTGTCTCATGTCTCATGTCTCATGTCTCATGTCTCATGTCTCATGTCTCATGTCTCATGTCTCATGTCTCATGTCTCATGTCTCATGTCTCATGTCTCATGTCTCATGTCTCATGTCTCATGTCTCATGTCTCATGTCTCATGTCTCATGTCTCTTGTCTCATGTCTCATGTCTCATGTCTCATGTCTCATGTCTCATGTCTCATGTCTCATGTCTCATGTCTCATGTCTCATGTCTCATGTCTCATGTCTCTTGTCTCTTGTCTCTTGTCTCTTGTCTCTTGTCTCTTGTCTCTTGTCTCTTGTCTCTTGTCTCTTGTCTCTTGTCTCTTGTCTCTTGTCTCTTGTCTCTTGTCTCTTGTCTCTTGTCTCTTGTCTCTTGTCTCTTGTCTCTTGTCTCTTGTCTCTTGTCTCTTGTCTCTTGTCTCTTGTCTCTTGTCTCTTGTCTCATGTCTCATGTCTCATGTCTCATGTCTCATGTCTCATGTCTCATGTCTCATGTCTCATGTCTCATGTCTCATGTCTCATGTCTCATGTCTCATGTCTCATGTCTCATGTCTCATGTCTCATGTCTCATGTCTCATGTCTCATGTCTCATGTCTCATGTCTCATGTCTCATGTCTCATGTCTCATGTCTCATGTCTCATGTCTCATGTCTCATGTCTCATGTCTCATGTCTCATGTCTCATGTCTCATGTCTCATGTCTCATGTCTCATGTCTCATGTCTCATGTCTCATGTCTCATGTCTCATGTCTCATGTCTCATGTCTCATGTCTCATGTCTCATGTCTCATGTCTCATGTCTCATGTCTCATGTCTCATGTCTCATGTCTCATGTCTCATGTCTCATGTCTCTTGTCTCATGTCTCATGTCTCATGTCTCATGTCTCATGTCTCATGTCTCATGTCTCATGTCTCATGTCTCATGTCTCATGTCTCATGTCTCATGTCTCATGTCTCATGTCTCATGTCTCATGTCTCATGTCTCATGTCTCATGTCTCATGTCTCATGTCTCATGTCTCATGTCTCATGTCTCATGTCTCATGTCTCATGTCTCATGTCTCATGTCTCATGTCTCATGTCTCATGTCTCATGTCTCATGTCTCATGTCTCATGTCTCATGTCTCATGTCTCATGTCTCATGTCTCATGTCTCATGTCTCATGTCTCATGTCTCATGTCTCATGTCTCATGTCTCATGTCTCATGTCTCATGTCTCATGTCTCATGTCTCATGTCTCATGTCTCATGTCTCATGTCTCATGTCTCATGTCTCATGTCTCATGTCTCATGTCTCATGTCTCATGTCTCATGTCTCATGTCTCATGTCTCATGTCTCATGTCTCATGTCTCATGTCTCATGTCTCATGTCTCATGTCTCATGTCTCATGTCTCATGTCTCATGTCTCATGTCTCATGTCTCATGTCTCATGTCTCATGTCTCATGTCTCATGTCTCATGTCTCATGTCTCATGTCTCATGTCTCATGTCTCATGTCTCATGTCTCATGTCTCATGTCTCATGTCTCATGTCTCATGTCTCATGTCTCATGTCTCATGTCTCATGTCTCATGTCTCTTGTCTCATGTCTCTTGTCTCTTGTCTCATGTCTCATGTCTCATGTCTCATGTCTCATGTCTCATGTCTCATGTCTCATGTCTCATGTCTCATGTCTCATGTCTCATGTCTCATGTCTCATGTCTCATGTCTCATGTCTCATGTCTCTTGTCTCATGTCTCTTGTCTCTTGTCTCATGTCTCATGTCTCATGTCTCATGTCTCATGTCTCATGTCTCTTGTCTCTTGTCTCTTGTCTCTTGTCTCTTGTCTCTTGTCTCTTGTCTCTTGTCTCATGTCTCTTGTCTCATGTCTCATGTCTCATGTCTCATGTCTCATGTCCTTCATCTCATTCTCATGTCTCTGTCTCATGTCTCATGTCTCATGTCTCATGTCTCATGTCTCATGTCCCCATGTCTCATGTCTCATGTCTCATGTCTCATGTCTCATGTCTCATGTCTCATGTCTCATGTCATGTCTCATGTCTCCATGTCTCATGTCTCATGATGTCTCATGTCCCATGTCATGTCCCATGTCCCCATGTCATGTCCATGTCTCATGTCTCATGTCTCATGTCTCATGTCTCATGTCCATGTCTCATGTCCATGTCTCATGTCTCATGTCTCATGTCCTCATGTCTCATGTCTCATGTCCCCATGTCTCATGTCTCATGTCTCATGTCTCATGTCTCATGTCTCATGTCTCATGTCTCATGTCTCATGTCTCATGTCTCATGTCTCATGTCTCATGTCTCATGTCTCATGTCTCATGTCTCATGTCTCATGTCTCATGTCTCATGTCTCATGTCTCATGTCTCATGTCTCATGTCTCATGTCTCATGTCTCATGTCTCATGTCTCATGTCTCATGTCTCATGTCTCATGTCTCATGTCTCATGTCTCATGTCTCATGTCTCATGTCTCATGTCTCATGTCTCATGTCTCATGTCTCATGTCTCATGTCTCATGTCTCATGTCTCATGTCTCTGTCTCTTGTCTCTGTCTCTGTCTCTTGTCTCTTGTCTCTGTCTCTGTCTCTGTCTCTGTCTCTGTCTCTGTCTCTTGTCTCTGTCTCTGTCTCTTGTCTCTGTCTCTTGTCTCTGTCTCTTGTCTCTTGTCTCTTGTCTCTTGTCTCTTGTCTCTTGTCTCTTGTCTCTTGTCTCTTGTCTCTTGTCTCTTGTCTCTTGTCTCTTGTCTCTTGTCTCTTGTCTCTTGTCTCTCTTCTCATGTCTCTTGTCTCTTGTCTCTTGTCTCTTGTCTCTTGTCTCTTGTCTCTTGTCTCTTGTCTCTTGTCTCTTGTCTCTTGTCTCTTGTCTCTTGTCTCTTGTCTCTTGTCTCTTGTCTCTTGTCTCATGTCTCATGTCTCATGTCTCATGTCTCATGTCTCATGTCTCATGTCTCATGTCTCATGTCTCATGTCTCATGTCTCATGTCTCATGTCTCATGTCTCATGTCTCATGTCTCATGTCTCATGTCTCATGTCTCATGTCTCATGTCTCATGTCTCATGTCTCATGTCTCATGTCTCATGTCTCTTGTCTCTTGTCTCTTGTCTCTTGTCTCATGTCTCATGTCTCATGTCTCATGTCTCATGTCTCATGTCTCATGTCTCATGTCTCATGTCTCATGTCTCATGTCTCATGTCTCATGTCTCATGTCTCATGTCTCATGTCTCATGTCTCATGTCTCATGTCTCATGTCTCATGTCTCATGTCTCATGTCTCATGTCTCATGTCTCATGTCTCATGTCTCATGTCTCATGTCTCATGTCTCATGTCTCATGTCTCATGTCTCATGTCTCATGTCTCATGTCTCATGTCTCATGTCTCATGTCTCATGTCTCATGTCTCATGTCCCATGTCCCATGTCCCATGTCCCATGTCCCATGTCCCATGTCTCATGTCTCATGTCTCATGTCTCATGTCTCATGTCTCATGTCTCATGTCTCATGTCTCATGTCTCATGTCTCATGTCTCATGTCTCATGTCCCATGTCCCATGTCCCATGTCCCATGTCCCATGTCCCATGTCCCATGTCCCATGTCCCATGTCCCATGTCCCATGTCCCATGTCCCATGTCCCATGTCCCATGTCCCATGTCCCATGTCCCATGTCCCATGTCCCATGTCCCATGTCCCATGTCCCATGTCCCATGTCCCATGTCCCATGTCCCATGTCCCATGTCCCATGTCCCATGTCCCATGTCCATGTCTCATGTCTCATGTCTCATGTCTCATGTCTCATGTCTCATGTCTCATGTCTCATGTCTCATGTCTCATGTCTCATGTCTCATGTCTCATGTCTCATGTCTCATGTCTCATGTCTCATGTCTCATGTCTCATGTCTCATGTCTCATGTCTCATGTCTCATGTCTCATGTCTCATGTCTCATGTCTCATGTCTCATGTCTCATGTCTCATGTCTCATGTCTCATGTCTCATGTCTCATGTCTCATGTCTCATGTCTCATGTCTCATGTCTCATGTCTCATGTCTCATGTCTCATGTCTCATGTCTCATGTCTCATGTCTCATGTCTCATGTCTCATGTCTCATGTCTCATGTCTCATGTCTCATGTCTCATGTCTCATGTCTCATGTCTCATGTCTCATGTCTCATGTCTCATGTCTCATGTCTCATGTCTCTGTCTCTGTCTCTGTCTCTGTCTCTGTCTCTGTCTCTGTCTCTGTCTCTGTCTCTGTCTCTGTCTCTGTCTCTGTCTCTGTCTCTTGTCTCTTGTCTCTTGTCTCATGTCTCATGTCTCATGTCTCATGTCTCATGTCTCATGTCTCATGTCTCATGTCTCATGTCTCATGTCTCATGTCGCATGTCTCATGTCTCATGTCTCATGTCTCATGTCTCATGTCTCATGTCTCATGTCTCATGTCTCATGTCTCATGTCTCATGTCTCATGTCTCATGTCTCATGTCTCATGTCTCATGTCTCATGTCTCATGTCTCATGTTCTCATGTCTCATGTCTCATGTCTCATGTCTCATGTCTCATGTCTCATGTCTCATGTCTCATGTCTCATGTCTCATGTCTCATGTCTCATGTCTCATGTCTCATGTCTCATGTCTCATGTCTCATGTCTCATGTCTCATGTCTCATGTCTCATGTCTCATGTCTCATGTCTCATGTCTCATGTCTCATGTCTCATGTCTCATGTCTCATGTCTCATGTCTCATGTCTCATGTCTCATGTCTCATGTCTCATGTCTCATGTCTCATGTCTCATGTCTCATGTCTCATGTCTCATGTCACATGTCTCATGTCTCATGTCTCATGTCTCTTGTCTCTTGTCTCTTGTCTCTTGTCTCTTGTCTCTTGTCTCTTGTCTCTTGTCTCTTGTCTCTTGTCTCTTGTCCTCTTGTCTCTTGTCTCTTGTCTCTTGTCTCTTGTCTCTTGTCTCTTGTCTCTTGTCTCTTGTCTCTTGTCTCTTGTCTCTTGTCTCTTGTCTCTTGTCTCTTGTCTCTTGTCTCTGTCTCTGTCTCTTGTCTCTTGTCTCTTGTCTCTTGTCTCATGTCTCATGTCTCATGTCTCATGTCTCATGTCTCATGTCTCATGTCTCATGTCTCATGTCTCATGTCTCATGTCTCATGTCTCATGTCTCATGTCTCATGTCTCATGTCTCATGTCTCATGTCTCATGTCTCATGTCTCATGTCTCATGTCTCATGTCTCATGTCTCATGTCTCATGTCTCATGTCTCATGTCTCATGTCTCATGTCTCATGTCTCATGTCTCATGTCTCATGTCTCATGTCTCATGTCTCTTGTCTCTTGTCTCTTGTCTCTTGTCTCATGTCTCTTGTCTCATGTCTCTTGTCTCTTGTCTCTTGTCTCTTGTCTCTTGTCTCTTGTCTCTTGTCTCTTGTCTCTTGTCTCTTGTCTCTTGTCTCTTGTCTCTTGTCTCTTGTCTCTTGTCTCATGTCTCATGTCTCATGTCTCATGTCTCATGTCTCATGTCTCATGTCTCATGTCTCATGTCTCATGTCTCATGTCTCATGTCTCATGTCTCATGTCTCATGTCTCATGTCTCATGTCTCATGTCTCATGTCTCATGTCTCATGTCTCATGTCTCATGTCTCATGTCTCATGTCTCATGTCTCATGTCTCATGTCTCATGTCTCATGTCTCATGTCTC
This sequence comes from Nephotettix cincticeps, assembly GCA_023375725.1. NCBI lineage: Eukaryota > Metazoa > Arthropoda > Insecta > Hemiptera > Cicadellidae > Nephotettix > Nephotettix cincticeps. The sequence continues at coordinate 54,960 of JAGISJ010000061.1, forward strand.
ATGTCTCATGTCTCATGTCTCATGTCTCATGTCTCATGTCTCATGTCTCATGTCTCATGTCTCATGTCCTCATGTCTCATGTCTCATGTCTCATGTCTCATGTCTCATGTCTCATGTCTCATGTCTCATGTCTCATGTCTCATGTCTCATGTCTCATGTCTCATGTCTCATGTCTCATGTCTCATGTCTCATGTCTCATGTCTCATGTCTCATGTCTCATGTCTCATGTCTCATGTCTCATGTCTCATGTCTCATGTCTCATGTCTCATGTCTCATGTCTCATGTCTCATGTCTCATGTCTCATGTCTCATGTCTCATGTCTCATGTCTCATGTCTCATGTCTCATGTCTCATGTCTCATGTCTCATGTCTCATGTCTCATGTCTCATGTCTCATGTCTCATGTCTCATGTCTCATGTCTCATGTCTCATGTCTCATGTCTCATGTCTCATGTCTCATGTCTCATGTCTCATGTCTCATGTCTCATGTCTCATGTCTCTTGTCTCTTGTCTCTTGTCTCTTGTCTCATGTCTCTTGTCTCTTGTCTCTTGTCTCTTGTCTCTTGTCTCTTGTCTCTTGTCTCTTGTCTCTTGTCTCATGTCTCTTGTCTCTTGTCTCTTGTCTCTTGTCTCTTGTCTCTTGTCTCATGTCTCATGTCTCATGTCTCATGTCTCATGTCTCATGTCTCATGTCTCTTGTCTCTTGTCTCTTGTCTCTTGTCTCTTGTCTCTTGTCTCTTGTCTCATGTCTCTTGTCTCTTGTCTCTTGTCTCTTGTCTCATGTCTCATGTCTCATGTCTCATGTCTCATGTCTCATGTCTCATGTCTCATGTCTCATGTCTCATGTCTCATGTCTCATGTCTCATGTCTCATGTCTCATGTCTCATGTCTCATGTCTCATGTCTCATGTCTCATGTCTCATGTCTCATGTCTCATGTCTCATGTCTCATGTCTCATGTCTCATGTCTCATGTCCCATGCCCCATGCCCCATGTCTCATGTCTCATGTCTCATGTCTCATGTCTCATGTCTCATGTCTCATGTCTCATGTCTCATGTCTCATGTCCCATGTCCCATGTCCCATGTCCCATGTCCCATGTCCCATGTCCCATGTCCCATGTCCCATGTCCCATGTCCCATGTCCCATGTCCCATGTCCCATGCCCCATGCCCCATGCCCCATGCCCCATGCCCCATGCCCCATGCCCCATGCCCCATGCCCCATGCCCCATGTCCCATGCCCCATGCCCCATGTCCCATGTCCCATGTCCCATGTCCCATGTCCCATGTCCCATGTCCCATGTCCCATGTCCCATGTCCCATGTCCCATGTCCCATGTCCCATGTCTCATGTCTCATGTCTCATGTCTCATGTCTCATGTCTCATGTCTCATGTCTCATGTCTCATGTCTCATGTCTCATGTCTCATGTCTCATGTCTCATGTCTCATGTCTCATGTCTCATGTCTCATGTCTCATGTCTCATGTCTCATGTCTCATGTCTCATGTCTCATGTCTCATGTCTCATGTCTCATGTCTCATGTCTCATGTCTCATGTCTCAAGTCTCATGTCTCATGTCTCATGTCTCATGTCTCATGTCTCATGTCTCATGTCTCATGTCTCATGTCTCATGTCTCATGTCTCATGTCTCATGTCTCATGTCTCATGTCTCATGTCTCATGTCTCATGTCTCATGTCTCATGTCTCATGTCTCATGTCTCATGTCTCATGTCTCATGTCTCATGTCTCTTGTCTCTTGTCTCTTGTCTCATGTCTCATGTCTCTTGTCTCTTGTCTCTTGTCTCATGTCTCTTGTCTCATGTCTCATGTCTCATGTCTCATGTCTCTTGTCTCATGTCTCTTGTCTCATGTCTCTTGTCTCATGTCTCATGTCTCATGTCTCTTGTCTCTTGTCTCATGTCTCATGTCTCTTGTCTCTTGTCTCTTGTCTCTTGTCTCATGTCTCATGTCTCATGTCTCATGTCTCATGTCTCATGTCTCATGTCTCATGTCTCATGTCTCATGTCTCATGTCTCATGTCTCATGTCTCATGTCTCATGTCTCATGTCTCATGTCTCATGTCTCATGTCTCATGTCTCATGTCTCATGTCTCATGTCTCATGTCTCATGTCTCATGTCTCATGTCTCATGTCTCATGTCTCATGTCTCATGTCTCATGTCTCATGTCTCATGTCTCATGTCTCATGTCTCATGTCTCATGTCTCATGTCTCATGTCTCATGTCTCATGTCTCATGTCTCATGTCTCATGTCTCATGTCTCATGTCTCATGTCTCATGTCTCATGTCTCATGTCTCATGTCTCATGTCTCATGTCTCATGTCTCATGTCTCATGTCTCATGTCTCATGTCTCATGTCTCATGTCTCATGTCTCATGTCTCATGTCTCATGTCTCATGTCTCATGTCTCATGTCTCATGTCTCATGTCTCATGTCTCATGTCTCATGTCTCATGTCTCATGTCTCATGTCTCATGTCTCATGTCTCATGTCTCATGTCTCATGTCTCATGTCTCATGTCTCATGTCTCATGTCTCATGTCTCATGTCTCATGTCTCATGTCTCATGTCTCATGTCTCATGTCTCATGTCTCATGTCTCATGTCTCATGTCTCATGTCTCATGTCTCATGTCTCATGTCTCATGTCTCATGTCTCATGTCTCATGTCTCATGTCTCATGTCTCATGTCTCATGTCTCATGTCTCATGTCTCATGTCTCATGTCTCATGTCTCATGTCTCATGTCTCATGTCTCATGTCTCATGTCTCATGTCTCAGGTCTCATGTCTCATGTCTCATGTCTCATGTCTCATGTCTCATGTCTCATGTCTCATGTCTCATGTCTCATGTCTCATGTCTCATGTCTCATGTCTCATGTCTCATGTCTCTTGTCTCATGTCTCTTGTCTCTTGTCTCTTGTCTCATGTCTCTTGTCTCTTGTCTCATGTCTCATGTCTCATGTCTCATGTCTCATGTCTCATGTCTCATGTCTCATGTCTCATGTCTCATGTCTCATGTCTCATGTCTCATGTCCCATGTCTCATGCCTCATGTCTCATGTCCCATGTCCCATGTCCCATGTCCCATGTCCCATGTCCCATGTCCCATGTCCCATGTCCCATGTCCCATGTCTCATGTCTCATGTCCCATGTCTCATGTCTCATGTCTCATGTCTCATGTCTCATGTCTCATGTCCCATGTCTCATGTCTCATGTCTCATGTCTCATGTCCCATGTCCCATGTCTCATGTCCCATGTCTCATGTCTCATGTCTCATGTCTCATGTCTCATGTCTCATGTCTCATGTCTCATGTCTCATGTCTCATGTCCCATGTCTCATGTCTCATGTCCCATGTCCCATGTCTCATGTCTCATGTCTCATGTCTCATGTCTCATGTCTCATGTCTCATGTCTCATGTCTCATGTCTCATGTCCCATGTCTCATGTCTCATGTCCCATGTCCCATGTCCCATGTCCCATGTCCCATGTCCCATGTCCCATGTCCCATGTCCCATGTCCCATGTCCCATGTCCCATGTCTCATGTCTCATGTCTCATGTCTCATGTCTCATGTCTCATGTCTCATGTCTCATGTCTCATGTCTCATGTCTCATGTCATGTCTCATGTCTCTGTCACTCATGTCTCATGTCTCTGTTCATGTCAGTCTCATGTCTCTCTCATGTCTCATGTCTCATGTCTCTGTCTCTGTCTCATGTCTCATGTCTCATGTCTCATGTCTCATGTCTCATGTCTCATGTCTCATGTCTCATGTCTCATGTCTCATGTCTCATGTCTCATGTCTCATGTCTCATGTCTCATGTCTCATGTCTCATGTTCATGTCTCATGTCTCATGTCTCATGTCTCATGTCTCATGTCTCATGTCTCATGTCTCATGTCTCATGTCTCATGTCTCATGTCTCATGTCTCATGTCTCATGTCTCATGTCTCATGTCTCATGTCTCATGTCTCATGTCTCATGTCTCATGTCTCATGTCTCATGTCCCATGTCTCATGTCTCATGTCTCATGTCTCATGTCTCATGTCTCATGTCTCATGTCTCATGTCTCATGTCTCATGTCTCATGTCTCATGTCTCATGTCTCTTGTCTCTTGTCTCTTGTCTCTTGTCTCTGGTCTCTTGTCTCTTGTCTCTTGTCTCTTGTCTCATGTCTCATGTCTCATGTCTCATGTCTCATGTCTCATGTCTCATGTCTCATGTCTCATGTCTCATGTCTCATGTCTCATGTCTCATGTCTCATGTCTCATGTCTCTTGTCTCTTGTCTCTTGTCTCTTGTCTCTTGTCTCTTGTCTCTTGTCTCTTGTCTCTTGTCTCTTGTCTCTTGTCTCTTGTCTCTTGTCTCTTGTCTCTTGTCTCATGTCTCATGTCTCATGTCTCATGTCTCATGTCTCATGTCTCATGTCTCATGTCTCATGTCTCATGTCTCATGTCTCATGTCTCATGTCTCATGTCTCATGTCTCATGTCTCATGTCTCATGTCTCATGTCTCATGTCTCATGTCTCATGTCTCATGTCTCATGTCTCATGTCTCATGTCTCATGTCTCATGTCTCATGTCTCATGTCTCATGTCTCATGTCTCATGTCTCATGTCTCATGTCTCATGTCTCATGTCTCATGTCTCATGTCTCATGTCTCATGTCTCATGTCTCATGTCTCATGTCTCATGTCTCATGTCTCATGTCTCATGTCTCATGTCTCATGTCTCATGTCTCATGTCTCTTGTCTCTTGTCTCTTGTCTCTTGTCTCTTCTCTCTTGTCTCTTGTCTCTTGTCTCTTGTCTCTTGTCTCTTGTCTCTTGTCTCTTGTCTCTTGTCTCTTGTCTCTTGTCTCTTGTCTCTTGTCTCTTGTCTCATGTCTCATGTCTCATGTCTCATGTCTCATGTCTCATGTCTCATGTCTCATGTCTCATGTCTCATGTCTCATGTCTCATGTCTCATGTCTCATGTCTCATGTCTCATGTCTCATGTCTCATGTCTCATGTCTCATGTCTCATGTCTCATGTCTCATGTCTCATGTCTCATGTCTCATGTCTCATGTCTCATGTCTCATGTCTCATGTCTCATGTCTCATGTCTCATGTCTCATGTCTCATGTCTCATGTCTCATGTCTCATGTCTCATGTCTCTTGTCTCTTGTCTCTTGTCTCTTGTCTCTTGTCTCTTGTCTCTTGTCTCTTGTCTCTTGTCTCTTGTCTCTTGTCTCTTGTCTCTTGTCTCTTGTCTCTTGTCTCTTGTCTCTTGTCTCTTGTCTCTTGTCTCTTGTCTCTTGTCTCTTGTCTCTTGTCTCATGTCTCATGTCTCATGTCTCATGTCTCATGTCTCATGTCTCATGTCTCATGTCTCATGTCTCATGTCTCATGTCTCATGTCTCATGTCTCATGTCTCATGTCTCATGTCTCATGTCTCATGTCTCATGTCTCATGTCTCATGTCTCATGTCTCATGTCTCATGTCTCATGTCTCATGTCTCATGTCTCATGTCACATGTCTCATGTCTCATGTCTCATGTCTCATGTCTCATGTCTCATGTCTCATGTCTCATGTCTCATGTCTCATGTCTCATGTCTCATGTCTCATGTCTCTCTCATGTCTCATGTCTCATGTCTCATGTCTCATGTCTCATGTCTCATGTCTCATGTCTCATGTCTCATGTCTCATGTCTCATGTCTCATGTCTCATGTCTCATGTCTCATGTCTCATGTCTCATGTCTCATGTCTCATGTCTCATGTCTCATGTCTCATGTCTCATGTCTCATGTCTCATGTCTCATGTCTCATGTCTCATGTCTCATGTCTCATGTCTCATGTCTCATGTCTCATGTCTCATGTCTCATGTCTCATGTCTCATGTCTCATGTCTCATGTCTCATGTCTCATGTCTCATGTCTCATGTCTCATGTCTCATGTCTCATGTCTCATGTCTCATGTCTCATGGCTCATGTCTCATGTCTCATGTCTCATGTCTCATGTCTCATGTCTCATGTCTCATGTCTCATGTCTCATGTCTCATGTCTCATGTCTCATGTCTCATGTCTCATGTCTCATGTCCCATGTCCCATGTCCCATGTCCCATGTCCCATGTCCCATGTCCCATGTCCCATGTCCCATGTCCCATGTCCCATGTCCCATGTCCCATGTCCCATGTCCCATGTCCCATGTCCCATGTCCCATGTCCCATGTCCCATGTCCCATGTCCCATGTCCCATGTCCCATGTCCCATGTCCCATGTCCCATGTCCCATGTCCCATGTCCCATGTCCCATGTCCCATGTCCCATGTCCCATGTCCCATGTCCCATGTCCCATGTCCCATGTCACATGTCACATGTCACATGTCACATGTCTCATGTCTCATGTCACATGTCTCATGTCTCATGTCTCATGTCTCATGTCTCATGTCTCATGTCTCATGTCTCATGTCTCATGTCTCATGTCTCATGTCTCATGTCTCATGTCTCATGTCTCATGTCTCATGTCTCATGTCTCATGTCTCATGTCTCATGTCTCATGTCTCATGTCTCATGTCTCATGTCTCATGTCTCATGTCTCATGTCTCATGTCTCATGTCTCATGTCTCATGTCTCATGTCTCATGTCTCATGTCTCATGTCTCATGTCTCATGTCTCATGTCTCATGTCTCATGTCTCATGTCTCATGTCTCATGTCTCATGTCTCATGTCTCATGTCTCATGTCTCATGTCTCATGTCTCATGTCTCTGTCTCTGTCTCTGTCTCTGTCTCTGTCTCTGTCTCTGTCTCTGTCTCTGTCTCTGTCTCTGTCTCTGTCTCTGTCTCTGTCTCTGTCTCTGTCTCTGTCTCTGTCTCTGTCTCTGTCTCTGTCTCTGTCTCTGTCTCTGTCTCTGTCTCTGTCTCTGTCTCTTGTCTCTTGTCTCTTGTCTCTTGTCTCATGTCTCATGTCTCATGTCTCATGTCTCATGTCTCATGTCTCATGTCTCATGTCTCATGTCTCTTGTCTCTTGTCTCTTGTCTCTTGTCTCTTGTCTCTTGTCTCTTGTC
>JAGISJ010000062.1:0-61945 GCA_023375725.1 Nephotettix cincticeps
AAGCGCATGCGCGCTCCGATCATGGAGGCGCTGGCACGTATCGGCGACGACGACGTCTCGAGCTTTCGTGTCGTGGTGAATCCTGATCTCGCCGAGAGCCATCAGGTCGCGCCTCTCCCGTCCGAGACCGTGTCGGCCCCCGTCATGCCCAGCGCTCCGCCGCGCCCCGCGAGCGCCGACCAGACCGAGACCGCGGCCTACGGATCCCGCAGCGACACACGGCTCAACCCGAAGTACACCTTCGACAACTTCGTTATCGGGCAGTCCAACCGCTTCGCGCACGCCGCGGCCGTGGCCGTGGCCGAGGCACCCGCCAAGGCCTACAACCCGCTGTTCGTCTACGGAGACTCGGGTCTGGGCAAGACCCACCTGCTCCACGCCATCGGCGACTACGCGATGAGCCTGTACTCAGGCATCCGCGTCCGATACGTCTCCAGCGAAGAGTTCACCAACGACTTCATCAACTCGATCGCCAACAACCGCGGGTCCGCGTTCCAGGCGCGCTACCGGGACGTCGATATCCTCCTCATCGACGACATCCAGTTCCTGCAGGGCCGAGCCGAGACGCAGGAGGCCTTCTTCCACACGTTCAACCAGCTCCACGATCACGACAAGCAGGTCGTGATCACCAGCGACGTGCCGCCGAAGCACCTCACCGGCTTCGAGGACCGCATGCGCAGCCGGTTCGAGTGGGGGCTCATCACCGACGTCCAAGCCCCCGACCTCGAGACACGCATCGCCATCCTGCGCAAGAAGGCGCAGAGCGAGCGCCTTCACATCCCCGACGAGGTGATGGAGTACATCGCCACCGTCGTCTCGTCGAACATCCGCGAACTCGAGGGCGCACTCATCCGCGTCTCGGCGTTCGCGAGCCTGAACCGCTCGAACCTCGACATGTCTCTGGCACAGACCGTGCTGCGCGACATCGTCGATCAGGACGACGCGAACGTCATCTCGCCGACCGACATCATCACCGCGACCGCCCAGTACTTCAAGCTGACCGTCGACGACCTCTACGGCTCCAGCCGCTCGCAGGCCGTCGCGACGGCGCGACAGATCGCGATGTACCTCTGCCGTGAACGGACGAGCCTGTCCCTGCCGAAGATCGGCCAGCTGTTCGGAAACCGCGACCACACCACCGTCATGTACGCGTACAAGAAGATCAGCGACCTCATGAAGGAACGGCGCTCGATCTACAACCAGGTGACCGAGATCACCGCGCAGCTCGGCCGCTCCGGCCGCTGACACCCCTCCGCCACAGACTTGTCCCCCGAACGGAGGACTTGACGGTCCGGCCCGCGCACGCCATCATCGTTCGTTCTTCACAGTGTGGATAACTTGTGGATAACTGCCCGACGCGCCGGAATCGTTGTGAGTGGATCGACGCGGCGCTGTGGAGAGCTCACCGACGCAGGCCCGTGATGCACGACGAGGTCACGAGCGTCATCCGCAGCCGATCCACATCTCACACGCGTGTAGTTCCGTTGTCGGCTCAACGATCCACCGTGTTGTCCACAGTTTCCACAGCGGTTAACACCATGACGAATACCTTTCATGGAATCTCCGTTCCCATCACCTTCTGGGGACAGAACGTGCCACGGTGCCGACCGGCGCGGGCACTAGCATGGGTAAGCCATACCCGACGTCGAGGGAGCGCCCGTGAAGTTCCACGTCAACCGTGATGTGTTCAGCGAAGCTGTGTCGTTCGTCGTCAAGCTTCTGCCGCAGCGCAACCCTCAGCCGATCCTCGCCGGCGTGCTCATCGAAGCCACCGACGCCGGCCTCTCGCTGTCGGCGTTCGACTACGAAGCCTCGGCGCGAACCACGATCGAGGCCACCGTCGACGAGCCCGGCACGATCCTCGTCACGGCCGTCTGCTTTCCGAGATCGCCAGTCGCCTCCCGAACGCAACCGATCCAGATCGAGGTCGACGAAGACGGCGGCATTCTGCTCAGCTGCGGTTCGGCACGGTTCACCCTCGCCTCCATGCCCGTTCAGGAGTACCCGGCGATCCCCGAAGTCTCGGGTGAGTCCGGACTGGTGCCCGCGGAAGACTTCGCCACCGCCATCGCGCAGGTGGCCTTCGCCGCGTCGCGCGACGACGTCACGCCCGTCCTGACCGGCGTGCAGCTGGAGGTCACGGGCACCACCCTCAGCCTCGTAGCCACCGACCGCTATCGCGTCGCCCTGCGCGACATCCCCTGGGAGGCGGCGGGTGCAGCATCCGAGGAGCCGACCACCGCGCTCGTGCCGGCGCGCACGCTGCAGGAGGTCGGCAAGACCTTCGCGCACGGCGGCAACATCTCGATCGCGTTCTCGGGCGCCGGTGACCGCGAGATCATCGCCTTCACCGCCGGCAACAAGACGGTGACGTCATTGCTCATCAAGGGCAACTTCCCGCCCGTTCGCCGCCTGTTCCCCGAGCAGACCGAGCACCACGCCGTCATCAACACCGCCGACTTCGTCGAGGCCGTGCGGCGCGTGGCCCTCGTGCTCGATCGTTCGGCGCCGTTGCGCTTCACCTTCACGGCCGACGGCGTCTCGATGGACGCATCGGGCACCGAGCAGGCGCGCGCGACCGAGTCGGTCGAGGCCACGCTCCTCGGCGACGATGTCACTCTCGGTCTCAACCCGCAGTACCTGCTTGAGTCGCTCGCAGCCGTCCGCAGCGAGTTCGTGCGGATCACCTTCACCTCGAGTGAGAACGCGAACAAGCTCAGCCCGGTGCTCGTCACCCCGCAGACCTCGGTCGATAAGGGCGGGGCCGAGTCGTTCAAGTACCTGCTGCAGCCGAACCTTCTGCTGCGCTGAGCCGTTCGGCGGGCCGCGCTCCCCCGCGTCGTCGTCGGGGGACGTCGTTAGGCTGATGCGGTGATCGTGGAGCATCTCGCCCTCGCGGACTTCCGCAACTATGCGCAAGCCGACGTGCGTCTGTTCCCGGGCCCCAACGTGTTCGTCGGCCGCAACGGCCAGGGCAAGACCAATCTCGCCGAGGCGATCGCCTTCTTCGCCACCCTCGGCTCGCACCGGGTCTCGGCCGACGCGCCCATGGTGCGCGACGGCGCCGAGCACGCGATCGTCCGCGCACGTCTCGCGCACGGCGATCGGCGCGTGCAGCTCGAGGTGCAGCTCAACCGGCAGGGCTCGAACAAGGCTCGGGTGAACGGCTCGCCGGTCAAGACCGCCGAGCTCCCGCGGTACGCGCAGGTCGTGCTCTTCGCCCCGGAAGATCTGCAGATCGTCCGCTCCGATCCCTCGGCACGACGCCGCTTCGCCGATCAGCTGCTCGTGCAGCGGGCGCCGCGCATGTCGGCCGTCCTGGCCGACTACGACCGCGTGCTCCGCCAGCGCACAGCGCTGTTGAAGTCGGCGCGGGCCCGAGGCATCCGCGGCGATGCCCTGTCGACGCTCGATGTGTGGGATGACAAGCTCGTGACCCTCGGCACCGAGGTGATCACCGCCCGTCTGCGCCTCGCCGACGACCTCGCCGAGCCGCTCGCCCGCGCCTATGCCTCCATCGCCGGCGCCGATCACGCTCCCGAGATCGGCTGGGCGCTGTCGGTCATCGGGGGCGACCCCGAAGAAGATGCGGCGGCCGAGGGAGAAGACACGACGGATGCTGCGCCCGCTGCGAGTTCGGTGATCGCCGAGCGTTTCCGGGTGGCTCTCGCGGCCAAGCGCTCGGCCGAGCTCGACCGCGGCCTCACACTTGTCGGTCCGCATCGCGACGACCTGACGCTGCGGGTGCGAGGGCTCCCGGTGAAGGGCTACGCCTCCCACGGTGAGTCGTGGTCTGTGGCGCTGGCCCTGCGCCTCGCCTCCGCCGACCTCCTGCGCGCCGAGTCTCCTGGGCGACCCGGTTCTCATCCTCGACGACGTGTTCGCGGAGCTCGACGCGGATCGACGCGCGCGGCTGGCCGGTCTGGCGGGCAACTACGAGCAGGTGATCGTGACCGCCGCGGTGGAGGGCGACGTCCCCGAGGCGCTGCGCGCACGCACGGTGCGCGTGGAGGCGGGCACGATCGTGGAGGCGTCGGATGCCTGAGCCCGAGGCATCCGATCCGGAACTCCCCGAGACACTCGCGACCTACCTGCGTCTGCGCGGATTGGCACCCTCGGCTCGCGGCGCCCGCCGGCGTCGTCGGCGTAACGCGGAGGACGACGAGAACGTCCCGTTCGCGCCCGGTCGTGACCCGGCCGGAGTGGGAGACGTCCTGTCGGCGCTCACGCGCTCGGCAGGATGGGAGCCGCAGCTTCTCGCGAAGACCTGGTTCGCCAGTGGGCCGAGGTGGCCGGCGAGGGCACGGCGCAGCACACCCGCCCGGTCGCGCTGTCCGGACGGAACACTGACGGTCCAGGCCGACTCGACCGCGTGGGCGAAGCAGTTGCAGCTCATGCGCGCCCAGATCCTCACCGAGATCGTGCGCCGCTTCCCGGAGGCGGGGGTCGAAAGCATCCGCTTCATCGGCCCGGTCGTCCCCTCTTGGAAATGGGGGCCCAGAGCCATTCCAGGCCGGGGTCCACGCGATACCTACGGGTGAGTGAGGTCTGGAGTCATCTGCGGCGCTTCTAGGCCGCCACAGGGCCGTAGAACGTCGAAGACGGGCGCCGATTTGATAGGCTGGAGGTGAATTCCGAACTGATCTGGAGCGCTCGAAACCTATGACGTCACTCACCCCTGACAGCGTTCCCGACGAAACCGGATCCGCGGCACAGAAGCGGAACACGAACGACTACGGGGCAGACGCCATCCAGGTGCTGGAGGGTCTCGAGGCGGTCCGCAAGCGTCCGGGCATGTACATCGGCTCGACCGGCCCGCGTGGTCTCCACCACCTGGTGCAGGAGATCGTCGACAACTCCGTCGACGAGGCGCTCGCCGGCTACTGCGACACCATCGTCGTCACGATCCTGGCCGACGGCGGGGTGCGCGTCGTCGACAACGGACGCGGTATCCCGGTCGACATGCACAAGACCGAAGGCAAGTCCACCGTCGAAGTCGTGCTGACGGTTCTGCACGCGGGTGGAAAGTTCGGCGGTGGCGGCTACGCCGTCTCGGGAGGTCTGCACGGCGTCGGCTCGTCCGTCGTGAACGCGCTGTCGACGCGTCTCGAGGTCGAAGTGCGCCGACAGGGCTACGTGTGGCGACAGTCGTACCGCGACGGCGGACAGCCGCTGGCTCCCCTCGAGCGCGGGGAGGAGAGCGCCGAGACGGGAACCACGATCACCTTCTGGCCCGACGCGGCGATCTTCGAGACGATCGAGTTCGATTACGAGACACTGCGCACGCGCTTCCAGCAGATGGCCTTTCTCAACAAGGGCCTGCGCATCGACCTGCTCGACGAGCGGGCAGGCGCCACCGAGATCGACGTCGTCGACGGCGAAGAGGTCGAGCGGCAACGCAGCGACCGGTTCCTCTACGAGCGCGGCCTGGTCGACTACGTCGAATACCTCAACAAGGTTCGCAAGACCGACGTGGTCAACGACGACATCATCGATTTCGAATCCGAGGACACCGATCGCAACATCTCCCTCGAGGTCGCGATGCAGTGGACCACCAGCTACACCGAGAACGTCTTCACGTACGCCAACACGATCAACACCCACGAAGGCGGCACGCACGAGGAGGGTTTCCGCGCGGCGCTGACCACCCTGGTGAACAAGTACGCACGCGCGAACAACCTGCTCAAGGAGAAGGACGACAACCTCTCGGGCGACGACGTGCGCGAGGGTCTGACGGCCGTCATCTCGGTGAAGCTCTCCGAGCCTCAGTTCGAGGGTCAGACCAAGACGAAGCTCGGAAACACCGAGGCGAAGGCCTTCGTGCAGAAGATCGTGGGCGATCGGCTGGGCGACTGGTTCGACCGCAATCCCGCCCAGGCGAGGAACATCGTCCGCAAGGCGATCGATGCCGCCAACGCGCGCCTCGCCGCGCGCAAAGCCCGCGAGACAGCTCGTCGCAAGAGCGTCTTCGAAAGCGCGGCGATGCCCGACAAGCTCAAGGACTGCACCAGCAAGGATCCCTCGATCAGTGAGATCTTCCTCGTCGAGGGCGACTCCGCCGGCGGCTCGGCCGTCCAGGGTCGTGACCCGCATACGCAGGCGATCCTCGCCCTGCGCGGCAAGATCCTCAACGTGGAGCGCGCGAGGCTCGACCGGGCGCTCGGAAACCGCGAAGTGCAGGCGATGATCACCGCCTTCGGCACCGGCATCGGCGAGGACTTCGACATCGACAAGGCGCGGTACCACAAGATCGTGCTGATGGCCGATGCGGATGTCGACGGTCAGCACATCACGACTGCTCCTGACCCTGCTGTTCCGCTACATGCGCGGACTCATCGAGGCCGGTTACGTCTATCTCGCCATGCCACCGCTGTACCGCCTCAAGTGGTCGAACTCCCCGCACGAGTATGTCTACAGCGATCGCGAGCGCGACGCGCTGCTGGAAGAGGGCCTCGCGGGCGGCAAGCGCATCCCGAAGGACAACGGGATCCAGCGCTACAAGGGTCTCGGCGAGATGAACGACAAGGAGCTGTGGGAGACGACCATGGATCCGACCACGCGGACCCTCCGCCAGGTCACCATCGACGATGCGGCGTCCGCCGACGAGATCTTCTCCGTGCTCATGGGCGAAGACGTCGAATCGCGTCGCAGCTTCATCCAGCGCAACGCCAAAGACGTGCGCTTCCTCGACATCTGAAAACCGACCTGTCGTTGGCGTTTCGTCTCGCTTCGCTCGCTCAACGACCTGCAGGCTCGCTCGTTTGAGCGAGGAGCGAAGCGACGAGACGAAACGCACGGAGAAGGCAGAAACCCATGACTGACGAAGAGCGTCCCGCGCCCGTGCACAACCACGGCAACATCGACCAGGTCGACCTCCAGCTGGAGATGCAGCGCAGCTACCTCGACTACGCGATGAGCGTCATCGTCGGGCGCGCGCTGCCCGACGTGCGCGACGGCCTGAAGCCGGTGCACCGCCGCGTGCTGTACGCGATGTACGACGGCGGCTACCGACCCGACAAGTCGTTCTCCAAGTGCGCCCGCGTCGTCGGCGAGGGCATGGGTCAGTACCACCCGCACGGCGACACCGCGATCTACGACACCCTCGTGCGCCTCGTGCAACCGTGGGCCCTGCGATACCCGCTGGCCCTCGGACAGGGGAACTTCGGATCGCCCGGCCAACCAGGGCGCGGCGGCGCCGCGCTACACCGAGACGAAGATGGCCCCGCTCGCGCTCGAGATGCTGCGGGACATCGAAGAAGACACCGTCGACTTCGAGCCGAACTACGACGGCTCCACCCAGGAGCCGTCGGTGTTGCCGTCGCGCTTCCCGAACCTTCTGGTCAACGGCTCGGTGGGCATCGCCGTGGGCATGGCCACCAACATCCCGCCGCACAACCTCCGTGAGGTCGCCGCCGGCGCGCTCTGGGCGCTCGAGAACCCGGATGCCTCGCGCGACGACCTCCTCGACGCTCTCATGGAGCGCATTCCCGGCCCCGATTTCCCGACCGCGGCGCAGATCCTCGGTACGCGCGGCATCAAGGACGCCTATCGCACTGGCCGCGGTTCGATCACGATGCGCGCGGTGGTCAACGTGGAGGAGATCCAGGGCCGCACGTGCCTGGTGATCACCGAGCTTGCCTTACCAGGTCAACCCCGACAACGTGGCGGTCAAGATCAGTGATCTCGCCCGCGAGGGCAAGATCACCGGCATCGCCGACATCCGTGACGAGACCTCGGGCCGCACCGGTCAGCGTCTGGTCGTCGTCCTCAAGCGCGACGCCGTCGCCAAGGTCGTGCTGAACAACCTGTACAAGCACACGCAGCTGCAGGAGAACTTCGGCGCGAACATGCTCGCGATCGTCGACGGCGTGCCGCGCACCCTGCCGCTGGATGGCTTCATCACCCATTGGCTCAAGCATCAGATCGACGTCATCGTGCGTCGCACCCGGTTCCGTCTCGCGCGCGCCGAGCGCCGGATGCACATCCTGCGGGCGTACCTGAAAGCGCTCGACGCCCTCGACGAGGTCATCGCGCTCATCCGGCGCTCCCCGTCGGCCGAAGAGGCGCGTGAGGGACTGAAGGCCCTCCTCGACATCGATGACGATCAGGCTCTGGCGATCCTCGACCTCCAGCTGCGCCGCCTCGCCGCCCTCGAGCGCCAGAAGATCATGGATGAGGCAGCTGAGCTCGAGCTGCAGATCGCGGACTTCAAAGCGATCCTGGCTGACCCGATGCGCCAGCGCGACATCATCCGTGAGGAACTGACCGCGATCGTCGAGAAGTTCGGCGACGACCGCCGTACCCACATCCTGCATGGCTACGACGGCGACATGTCGATCGAAGACCTCATCCCCGAAGAGGAGATGGTGATCTCGGTCACGCGCGACGGGTACATCAAGCGCACCCGAAGCGACAACTATCGCCAGCAGCACCGCGGGGGCAAGGGCGTGAAGGGCGCGCAGCTGCGTGCCGACGACGTGGTGGAGCACTTCTTCGTCACAACGACCCATCACTGGCTCCTGTTCTTCACCAACAAGGGTCGCGTGTACCGCTCGAAGGCGTACGAGGTGCCGGAGGCCGGGCGCGACGCGAAGGGGCAGCACGTGGCGAACCTGCTCGCTCTGCAGCCCGACGAAGAGATCGCGCAGATCCTCGACATCCGCGACTACCAGGTGGCGACCTACCTCGTGCTGGCCACGCGTGGCGGACTGGTCAAGAAGACCCGCCTCGAGGAGTACGACACCAACAGGCAGGGCGGCATCATCGCCATCAAACTGCGCGCCGATGCCGGAGACACCTCCGACGACGAGGAGACCGGGGAGTCGTCCGACGAACTGGTCAGCGCACTGCTGGTCGACGAAGGCGACGACATCCTCCTCATCAGCCGGCAGGGCATGTCGCTGCGGTTCTCGGCGACCGATGATGCCCTTCGCCCGATGGGCCGATCGACGTCGGGTGTGCGCGGGATGTCGTTCCGCGAGGGCGACAGCCTGCTCTCCGCATCGGTCGCGGCGGATGACGCGTACGTGTTCGTGGTCACCGAGGCCGGCTACGCCAAGCGCACCTCGGTCGACCAGTATCGCGTGCAGGGCCGTGGCGGTCTGGGCATCAAGGTGGCCAAGCTGAACGACGATCGCGGGGTGCTCGCCGGCGGTCTGATCGTGAGCGAGGACGACGAGGTCTTGGTGGTTCTTGCCAGCGGCAAAGTGGTACGCTCTGCCGTGGCCGAGGTGCCCGCCAAGGGCCGCGACACCATGGGTGTCGTGTTCGCTCGAGCCGGCGGTGACGACAGGATCCTGGCGATCGCCCGCAACGGCGAACGTGGCCTGTCGGAGGAGACCGAAGCCACGGAGGCGGATACCGAATCCGCCGGAGAACCGGCCGTTGCCCCCGAGACCCCCGAAGGAAGTACGGACGCATGAGCACGGTAGCCGACAAGCTCGCCAAGAAGTCGACGCACAAGGCCAGCGCCAAGCAGGTGCGGCTGCGCCTGGTCTACGTGGACTTCTGGTCTGCCGTGAAGCTCTCGTTCCTGGCAGCGGTGGCCCTGGCCGTCGTCACCGTCGTCACCTTCTTCCTCGTCTACCTGGTGGTGCAGACCACGGGCCTCATAGACAAGGTCGACGAGTTCTTCAAGAGCTTCTCGGACGGCGGTGTCTCGATCACCCAGTTCATCGGCCTCCCGCAAGTGATGGCGTTCGCGGCGATCGTCGCGATCCTCAACCTCATCGTGGTGACCGTGCTCGGCGCCGTAGTCGCCGGAATCTACAATCTCGCGGTCAAGGTCACCGGCGGACTGCTGGTCGGTTTCACCTCGAACTGACCGGGTCACCGATTCGTGAAATCGCCACGGGTCGGGTAAAGTCTTGGAGGTTGACGGCGCGAGCCGTCAAGCGGTTCGGGGCTATAGCTCAGGCGGTTAGAGCGCTTCACTGATAATGAAGAGGTCCCAGGTTCAAGTCCTGGTAGCCCCACACAGCCCCGGGGCCTTAGCTCAGTTGGTAGAGCGCCTGCTTTGCAAGCAGGATGTCGGGAGTTCGAATCTCCCAGGATCCACAGTTTTCATCTCCCGCTTGTCGAACTCTCGATGAGCTCCTTGAGCGCATCGAGGTCGCGGCCGACCGCCTCCACATCACGCTCGAACTCCTCATCGCTCAGACGCAGCTGCCGAACGGTGAAGACGATCTCCGCTCCCTCGGGATGCGCCACGACGCGAAGAGGATTATTCACGACCTCGCCTGTCGGCATCCGGACGTCGTGATCGAGCTCGAGCACGATATCGCGGACGCCGGCGGCAGCCGAGGTGGCCACTAGAGTCGGCTCATGGATCTGCGCGTGGCCGCGTACGCCGTCGTCACCGATGAGGACGACCGGCTCCTGCTCGCGCACTGGAGCGAGGGCCGACGCGCCGCGTGGACGATGCCGGGCGGTGGCCTCGAGCCCGGTGAAGACCCCGAACACGCGGTCCGGCGCGAGGTGCGGGAGGAGACCGGGTACCGCGTGGTCGTCGAGGAGCTGCTCGGCATCCACTCGCGCGTCATCCCGACCAGTCGCCGTATCGCACCCGAGGCACGGGCACCGATGCAGGCGCTGCGCATCGTCTACCGCGCTCGGATCACTGGCGGAAAGCTCCGCAACGAGGTCGAGGGGTCCACCGACCGCGCCGAGTGGTTTCCCCTGATACGGGTGGGCGAGCTTCAGAGGGTCAAGCTGGTCGACATCTCCCTCGAGATGGCCGGCCTTCGCTGATCAGGCCGGCTGACTGATGTCGGCGACGGTGGCGCCATACGCCGCGATCAGGGCGTCGGCGTCGACGAACAGGCTGTACCCGTGAGCGCCCGCGCCCAATGGCGATCCGCTGACCGACGATCCGCTCGTCGGCGAAGACCGGCCACTCCGTCGAGCTGCCGATGGGCACGATCGTCCCCCGCTCGTACCCGGTCGCGGCCAGCGCGAGCTCCGGCTCGGGGAGCCGCAGCTTGTTCACCCCCACCAACGACCGAAGCTTCGGCCACGAGATCGATCGATCACCCGGCACGAGGGCGAACAGGTAGGTGTCATCAGACCGCTTGACCACAAGGGTCTTCACGACGTCGGCCGCGCTCACACCCAGGAGGGCGGCCGCTTCGGCGAGGCTCTCTGCGGGCGGGCGCTCTCTGATCTCGATGTCCAGACTCCGAGCACGCGCCGCCTCCCGCACGCGGGACGTGGGATCGCTCAAGCGTCGGGCGCGCGCAGGGGGTCGTCGGCGACCCAGAGCTCGTCGTCAGCGCGCAGCGTCTGCCACGCCGCGTAGAGGACACCCACCGCGGCCGCGGCACCGAGGAGCAGGGCGATCACGCCGCCGGCGCCGATCCCCTTCTTCTGCGGCTCGAGGGCGGAGAGCTGCGAAGCGAACTTCTTCGTCGCCTTCTTGCCGTACTTGTCGGCCTTCTTTGCGTAGGTCTTGGCATCGGGAAGGGAGAAGCCCTTGCCCGCCGCGATGCGCGAACGCGTGTCGTTCGCCGCATCCCACACCGACAGCGCCGAGCCCACGACGGCTCCGGCGGCCGGAACGACCTTGTCGCTGAGGACGTGCTTCGAGATGTCGACACCGCGCTCGACGTACGGCGCGGCGTACTTGTCGTACGAGTGCTGCACCGTCGGCACGACTTGCTCGCGGTTGAAGTTGCCGAGCTGGCGACCCGCCTCGCGTGCGACGTGCGCAGCCTGGCCGACCAGCACCTGCTGAGACTGCCAGAGGTCGTTCGCCTGCGACTGCAGCTTGCGGAGTTCCTTCTTGCGCTTGCGGCTGAGGCTCACGGGGCCCTCCCTGTCGATGCGGCTTCGGTGTCCCCATCTTGCCAGACCTGTCGCAACTCGGGAGGGCTTGCAGAGAACTCTGAAAGAATGTACCCATGCCGATTCACACCGCCGTTGCCACCCTGCACACCAATCACGGCGACATCGTCGTCAACCTGTTCGGCGATCACGCGCCTCGCACGGTCCAGAACTTCATCGGTCTGTCCGACGGAAGCGGCTCCTGGACGCACCCGGCCACCGGCAAGCCCGGCGAGGGCCCGCTCTACAAAGACGTGGTGTTCCACCGCATCATCCCCAACTTCATGATCCAGGGCGGCGACCCGCTCGGTCAGGGCACGGGCGGTCCGGGATACAACTTCAACGACGAGATCAACAACGAGCTGAACTTCAACGCCCCGTACGTGCTCGCCATGGCCAACGCCGGCCTCCGTCGCAACGCCATCACCGGCGCCGTCGAGGGCACCAACGGCTCGCAGTTTCTTCATCACCACCGACCCCACGCCGTGGCTTCAGGGCAAGCACACGATCTTCGGCGAGGTCGCCGACGACTCCTCCCGTGCCGTCGTCGACGCGATCAGCGCGGTGCCCACGGGCCCCGGGGACCGCCCGATCGAGCCTGTCGTGCTGCAGTCGGTCGACATCGTCACGGTCTGAGCCGCCACGGCCCGTGACGACCACCGACGAGTTCCGGCGCAACCGAGACAACTTCTGCTACCGGCATCCGGATCGGCAGAGTTTCGTGCTGTGCCAGCGGTGCCTGCGCACGATCTGCCCGGAGTGCCAGACCCAGGCGGCCGTCGGCGTCATCTGCCCCGAGTGTCTGCGCGATCAGCAGCGCGCGCAGACGCCGTCGCAGGTGAAGGCCCAGCGCCGGTGGCGTGCTCGTCGCGGCCCCATCGCGCTGGATTCCTCGCGTCCGCTGATGACGTACGGCATCATCGCGGTCACGGTGGTGGTGTTCCTGACCCAGCTCATCCCGGGATCGCTGACGACGCAGTTCCTCGCGTTCAACAGTCTCTTCGTCTTTCCCGGTGACTTCGCTCCCTTTCCAGCCGTGGCGGTTGCTGACCGTTCTGCTCGTGCACGACGGCTTCATCCACATCGCTTTCAACATGTTGGCGCTGTGGATGATCGGCAGCAGCCTCGAACCGCTCCTCGGTCGCTGGAGGTTCCTCGCCCTCTACCTCCTGAGCGGGCTGGGCGGATCGGTGCTGGTGGCCCTCCTCGCACCCGCGACGACGGTGGTCGGGGCATCCGGTGCCATTTTCGGACTCTTCGGCGCCCTGCTGGTGATCGGTCGGCACATCGGCGCGAACATCACCGGCATCGCGATCGTGATCGGCATCAACCTCGCGTTCACGTTCGTCCCGATGATCATCGCCGCACTCACCGGCTCGTCGGCCGGTCTGCAGGTGTCGTGGCAGGCGCACGTGGGCGGACTGCTCGTGGGAGCGCTCGTGGGGCTGATCTACGCTCGAACACGCTCCGATCCGGCGCCGAAACCTGCAGATCGCGCTCTTGATCGTCACGACGGTGGGTCTGCTGGCGCTGCTTCTGCTCCCGCCCGTGATCTACGGGTGACGCCAGTTATCCACAGGTTCATCCACACATGGGGATGAATCACACCGGTGTAATTACCGCCAGCGAGTGGTCATCAGGAAGCCCGCGAAGGCGATGCCGAAGCCGATCACCAGGTTCCACGGACCGATTCCCGGGATCGGGAACTGCATGTTGCTGAGATAGAAGACGAGAACCCACGCGAGACCGAGCAGCATCAGACCGATCATGATCGGCTTGAACCACACCGGGTTCGGCGCCGCTTCGCCTTCGCTGCGCTCGACGACGATGTCGTCACCCCTGCCAGATCGTGCCATGCCGACCATTCTAGCTGCCAGCGTCGCCACAGCCATGCGTGGCTAGACTCGCCTCGTGCACGCAACCTCGGGGCAGGACGGGGGCGCCAGCCGGCGCTCGCTGCGCGGTCGGCCGCGCCGCCGGGTCTCGGTGTTCGGCGTGCTCGGGGAGATCCTCATCACGCTCGGCGTGGTGACCCTGCTGTACGTCGCATGGCAGCTGTGGATCGGCGACTACCTCATCGGCAATCAGATGAAGTCGCCGGCGCAGGCCCTCTCCGAACAATGTGACCGGCTGCCGTCCGCGAGCGCCTCTCCGACTCCGGATGCTTCGCCCACTCCCTCGAGGATCTCGACCGACCCTCCGGTCATGGCCGACCCCGGTGACGCGCAGATCATCGGCAACGTCTGGATCCCGCGCTTCGGCGCGAACTACGTCTTCACCCTCGCGGGCGGCGTGAGCGCAAGCCGCACCCTCGACCCCATCGGCATCGGACACTACCCCGACACGGTGATGCCCGGGGCGACCGGGAACTTCGCGATAGCCGGTCACCGGGGAAGCCACGGCGCGCCCTTCCAAGACCTGCCCGCTTTGCACATCGGTGACGCCGTCGTGATCGAGACCCAGGACGGCTGGTACACCTACCGTTTCCGAAACCTCGAATACGTGGCACCGACCCAGGTCGACGTACTGCTTCCCGTGCCGCAGAACCCGAACGTGCAGGCCACCGGGAAGTACATCACCATGACCACGTGCAGTCCGCGCTACGGCTCGGCCGAGCGCGCGATCGCGTACGGCGTCTTCGAATCGTTCACGCCGCGAGCCGCCGGCCGCCCGGCGTCGTTGACCGAAGGGGTGACCAGCTGATGTACGCGGGACTGTGGCGCATCCTTCCCGGGCCGTGGTGGGTCCGCGTGCTGATCCTCATCATCCTGGCCACCGCCGTCGTGTACGGTCTCTTCTTCTTCGTCTTCCCCTGGGTCGGCGAGATCGTCAATCCCCAGGAGGTCACCGTCGGATGACGGTGACCGACATCCTGGTCGTCGACAACCACGACAGCTTCATCCACACCCTCGTCGGCTACCTCACCGAGCTGGGTGCGACGTCGCAGCTGATCGAGGCGGACGCCATCGACGAGCCCCGGGCAGCGATCGACGGATTCGCCGGAGTCCTCATCTCGCCCGGCCCGGGCACACCCTCTGGCGCGGGGGCATCGATGGCGGTCGTGCGGGCGGCGGCGGAGCGCAGCATCCCGCTTCTCGGCGTCTGTCTCGGGCATCAGGCGATCGCGGAGGCCTTCGGCGCCGTGGTGGGGCACGCGCCCGAACTGGTGCACGGCATGACATCCACCGTCCAGCACGATGGAAGAGGGGTCTACGCGGGTCTTCCGCAGCTCTTCTCTGCCACCCGGTATCACTCGCTCGCGGTCGACCCGGAGACGGTCCCTCCCGAGCTGGTCGTGACCAGTCGCACCGCAGCCGGCGTCGTCATGGGTCTTCGCCATCGCTCGCTCCCGATCGAAGGGGTGCAGTTCCACCCCGAGAGCGTGCTCACCGAGGGCGGCTACCGCCTGCTCGGCAACTGGCTCGAGAGCGTGGGAGTGACGGATGCCGCGGCCCGCGGCGCGACGCTGAGTCCGCGGCGCTGAGCGGCGACCGGTGCCGGCCCTACTGCCCGGTGCAGGTGGTGAGCACGACGGTCGAGTGGATCGGTGCCTCACCGGCGGGCAGGGACTGCGTCGCCACGATGGGCGGCGTCGAGCCCTTGCAGTTCGGGTCTTCGCGCACCTCTACCGTGAGGCCCACGTCCGGTGCCTCGAGCTGGCGCTTCGCCGCGTCGACGGTGAAACCGGTCACGTCGGCGAGCACGACGCGTCCCGTCGCGACCACGAGATTGACCGTGGTGCCCTTGGGGACCTTGGCACCGGCCACCTGATCTGCAGACAGCACCACCCCAGCGGCGGTGTCGGGGTCGTTGCGAGGAGTGATGGTGCCCAGCGTCAGCCCCGCCGAGGTGAGAGCGCCCCGCGCGGCATCTTGCGAGAGCCCTTCGAGGGTGGGGACCGTCGACGTCTCCTGGCCCTTCGACACGTACACCTTGACCTGCTGCTGCGGACTGAGGAGGCCCCCGCCTGCGGATCGGTGCGGATGACGTTGCCGGCCGCGCGACGCTGGAGCTGGCCTCGTCGATCCGGTACGACAGCAGATCGTTGTCGGACAGGGTCTGGTTCGCGCGCTCGTAGGTCATTCCGGTCACGTCGGGAACGATCCGTGCAGTCGAGGGCACGTTCGATGCCGGCCGGATCGTGACGACCCAGAACAGCACCGAGATGAGCAGGACGGCCAGGATCGCCACGCCCGTCCAGATCCATGCGACCGGCGGCCCGGCCTGGGTGCGACGCATCGTGGAATCGGTGCTCAGCTGTCGCAACGAGCGAGCCGTCTCCGCGGCCTGCCGCGGGTTCGGGCCGTACAGCTCGCTGGTCAGTGCGCCGAGCTGACGCTTGGTGGGGGTGCGCCCGTCGATCGTGGCATCGAGGGCCTCGCGGAAGGCCGCGGCATCCTGGTAGCGCTGGAAGGGATCTTTCGCCAGCGCGCGCAACGCGACGGCGTCCAGCGACCTCGACACCGACCCGTTCACCTCGGACGGGGGAACCGGCGCCTCGCTGACGTGCTGGATATGCCACGGCGACAGGAGACTCTCCGCGGAAGGGCTGTCGGCCGGTGAGCAGCTCGTAGAGAACGACACCGGTCGAGTAGACGTCGGCACGCGCGTCGACCGGCTCGCCCTTTGCCTGCTCGGGCGAGAAGTACGCCGCCGTGCCGAGGATCGCGGTCGTCTCGGCCACCGTCGAAGAGGAGTCCGAGACCGCGCGCGCGATTCCGAAGTCCATCACCTTGACCTGGCCGGAGTCGGTGACCATCACGTTGCCGGGCTTGATGTCGCGGTGCACGACGCCTGCACGGTGCGAGTACTCCAGCGCCTCCAGGATGCCGTCGACGTAGCGCACGGCGTCGGTGACCGGCACGGGCCCCGCCGAGATGATGCTCTTCAGCAGCTGCCCGTGCACGAGCTCCATGACGATGAACGGCACCGGGTGCACGATTCCGTCGGGACCGATCTCGCTGTCTTCGCCGGCGTCGAACACCCGCACGATCGTCGGGTGAGCCATGCGTGAAGCGGCCTGGGCTTCCAGACGGAAGCGTGTGCGGAACGAATTGTCGTTCGCGAGCTCGTGCTTGAGGATCTTGATCGCGACCTCGCGGCCGAGCGTCAGGTCGTAGCCGCGGTAGACGGCCGCCATGCCGCCGCGACCGATGAGGTCGTCGACGCGGTAGCGCCCTGAAAGCACGCGCGGCTCAGCTGTCACGGTCACTCCCCTGGCATAGAACCCATCCAGCCTAACCGACCTGCGCCGGACCGCCGACGGGGGCGGTCCGGCGCAGATCGTCCGTCGAAAGGAGTGTCGTCAGCCCTTCGGGACGGTGATGCCGCCGGCCCCCGGGGTTGCCGTCGACCCGGTGATCGTCGACTCGGCGTTGGGCGACGCGTCGCTCGTGCGAGCGCCGCCGCCACTGCCACTGCAGGTGACGGTGTACGTCACGATCAGGGTCTGACCCGGGGTGTTGGCGACGGCGATCTGGCCCGAGCGGTCGTTGGGGCCGAAGGTCGCCGTGGACTGGCCGTTGACCGAGAAGGTGCCGTTCGTGGCGGTGAAGTTGTACGACACGATGGAGCCGGTGCCGGACGCGCACTGGTAGCCCTGCCAGGTCACCTGCACCGTGCTGCCGGCCTGTGCGGTGGCGGGCAGCGTGGCCGCCTTCGGGGCATCAAGCGGCACCTGGTCCTTGTAATAGGTCAGTACGAGTTCGGTGGACTTCTTCACGTTGCCCTGCGGCTCGATGCTGTACACCGTGTTGACCTGCGCGGCGCTGGGAGCCGGGTCTCCGCTCTGGCACTTCACCGACTGGATGCCCGCGTTCAGCGCCTTCGTGCGGGCGTCGTTGCACGACATCCCCATCAGGTTCAGCGCGCTGACGTCGACGGAGTCGCTGGTGGGGCTGGGTGACGGTGAGGCCGACGAGCGCGTCGGCGACGGGGTGCTGCTCGACGGCGTCGAGCTGCTCGGGACGGGGCTCGGCTGCTGGTTGGCGACGAGCGCGAACACGGTTGCCGGCGATGACGAGCACCAGCAGGACGATCAGAGCGATGAGCGGCCACGTCCACGGGCTGCGCTTCTTCTTCTCGGGCTGATCCTCTTCGGTGAGCAGCGGGGCAGGCGCACCGGCGGGGAGGAGTCTGGTGGCCTCGGCGTTCTGGGACGTCAGCAGCTGCGTGGCCGCGTCGCTGCCGGCGGCCACGGCGACGCCCGCGGCGATCGCCGGGATCGCTGCGGCAGCGGCCGACACGTCGCCGCGCCGCAGGGCGGTCGCCGCGCGCGAAACCGCCGCCGCCGTGGCGGGACGGTCCTCGGGCTTCTTGGCGATCATCGCCATCACGAAGTTCTGCACCGGCGCCGCGACCGTGGGCGGGAGCGGCGGGGCTGCTCGTTGATCTGGGCCATCGCGATGGCGACCTGCGACTCGCCCGTGAAGGGTCGCTTGCCCGCCAGGCACTCGTACGCGACGATGCCGAGCGAGTAGACGTCGGTGGCGGGGGATGCCGGGTGTCCGGACGCCTGCTCGGGCGAGAGGTACTGCACGGTCCCCATGACCTGGCCGGTCGCCGTCAAAGGCACCTGGTCGGCGATGCGGGCGATCCCGAAGTCGGTGATCTTGACCCGCCCGTCGGGCGTGATCAACAGGTTCCCGGGCTTGATGTCGCGGTGCACGAGACCTGCGGCATGCGCGGCCTGCAGTGCTGCCGCCGTCTGCGCGACGATGTCGAGCGTCTTGTCGGTGGACAGCGAGCCCTCGCGCTCGAGGATCGTCGACAAACGCCTCACCCGGCACGAGCTCCATCACGAGGAAGGCGCTGCCGTTCTCCTCGCCGTAGTCGAAGACGCTCGCGATGCCTTCGTGGTTGACGAGGGCGGCGTGGCGGGCCTCCGCGCGGAAGCGCTCGAGGAACCCGGGGTCGCCCATGTACTCGTCTTTGAGGATCTTGATGGCGACGGTGCGGCCGATGACGTGGTCGGTCGCCTCCCACACCTCGCCCATCCCGCCGATCGCGATCCGCGAGTCGAGCTCGTAGCGCCCGCCGAAGGTCACTCCTTGTGTCGGTCTCATCGTCCCAGCACCGCCTCCATGACCTTCTTCGCGATGGGCGCGGCGATGGTGTCGCCACTGCCCGACTGATTCTCTGCCCGCCGCCGTTCTCGACGACGACTGCGACGGCCACCTGCGGATCGTTCGCCGGGGCGAACCCGGTGAACCACAGCGTGTACGGCCGGCCGGCTCCGTTCTCCGCGGTGCCGGTCTTTCCGCCCACGTCGACGCCGTCTATTCTTGCACCCGACGCCACGCCGGAACTGACATTGGCGACCATCATGGCGCTCATCTCCGCGGCCAGGTTCTCGTCGAGTGCGCGCCCGTACTGCGAGTCGTCGAAGGTCTGCTGCACCGAGAGATCGGGTCCGAGTACGCGGTCGACCATGCGAGGGTTCATGACGATCCCCTTGTTGGCGATGCCGGCCGAGACCATGGCCATCTGCAAGGGAGTGGCACGGACATCACCCTGGCCGAATCCGGTGAGAGCGGTCTTGTCGTCGCTCAGCGCGCGCGGGTAGGTCGAGGGGGTGGACACGAGAGGCATGGTGAACGACGAGTTGAAGCCGTACTTCTCCGCCTCCTGGCGGATCGTGTCGTCGCCGAGCTGAACGGCGAGCTGCGCCATCGGGATGTTGCAGCTGAGCCGCAGCGCGTCGGCGATGCTCACGACGTCGCCCGGACCGCACGTGCCCCCGCCCGCGTTGCTGATGGCGGTGTTGGTCCCCGGCAACGTGTAGGAGGCCAGGTTCGGCAGGGTCGACTGCGGCGTGTACCGGCCGGAGGCCAGCGCCGCGGAGGCGACGACGAGCTTGAACGTCGAGCCCGGCGGGTTGAGGTCTCCGGCGATCCCCCGATCTGCCATCGGCTGCGAGGGGTCGTTGTTGAGCTGGTTGAAGGCGGCCAGAACGTCGTTGGCGTTGTGCGAGGCGAGGGTGTTCGTGTCGTAGCTGGGGCTCGTCACCAGTGCCAGCACGCGACCGGTCTTGGGCTCGATCGCGACCACCGCACCCTGCAGATCGCCGAGCGCGTCGTAAGCGGCCTTCTGCACCGTCGCATCGAAGGTGGTCTCGACGTTCGAGCCGCGCAGCGGCTGCCCGGTGAAGATGCGCTCGACGCGCGTGAGGAACTGCGAGTTCCCGGTGCCGGACAGCACCCCGTTCATCGCCTGCTCGAGACCGGTCGACGAACCCAGGGCGGGGTTGATGTAGCCCGTGACGGGAGCCCACATCTTCGGGTCGGTGTAGACGCGCTGCCAGCTGTAGACGTCGTTGGACGGCACCGACGTGGCGATGGCCGCGCCGCTGGCGATGATGGTGTGCCCCGTTGCACCTGGTAGCTGTCGTACAGGGCGCGCTTGTTCGCACTGTTCTGGCTGAGAGCATCCGCCTGCACCACTTGGATGACGCTCGTCGAGGCGAACAGTGCGAGGAACATCGCCAGCATCAGGATGCTGAGACGCCGAAGCTCCTTCGTCATCCGATCACCACCCTCGGACGGCTGCGCACCACGTCGGAGATGCGCAGCAGGAAGGCCACGATGATCCAGTTGGCCACGAGTGAGGACCCGCCCGCCGCGAGGAAGGGCGTGGTCAGACCGGTGAGGGGAATCAGCCGCGTCACGCCGCCGACCATGATGAACACCTGCAGGCCGATCGTGAACGACAGTCCCGTGGCGAGCAGCTTGCCGAAGTCGTCCTGTCCGGCGAGGCCGATCCGGATGCCGCGGCTGGTGAACACCATGTAGAGGCACAGGATCGCGAACACCCCGATGAGCCCGAGCTCCTCGCCGAGCGCGGGAAGGATGTAAGTCGCTCTCGGCGACGGGCGTCAGGTAAGGCCGTCCCTGTCCGAGGCCGGTGCCGATCAGACCGCCCTGCGCGAGACCGAAGATGCCCTGCACGAGCTGATAGCTGGAGCCGTTGATGCGATCAGGGTTGAACGGGTCGAGCCAGTTGTCGAATCGCGCGCCCACGTACGGCAGCACCCGCGAGGCGAGGAACGCCCCCGACCCGGCGAGGATCACGCCGATGAGCACCCAGCTGGTCTTGCCCGTCGCGACATACAGCATCGCCACGAACATGCCGAAGATGAGCACGCCGGTGCCGAGGTCCCGTTGCATCACGATGATGCCCATCGAGATGAGCCAGAGCACGAGCAGCGGCCCGAGCTCCCGCGCGCGCGGCCACGTCATCCCGAGGAAGCGCGTGCCGCTGAACGTGAGGCTCTCGCGCGTACGCACGAGGTATCCCGCGAAGAAGATCGCGAGGGCGATCTTCGCCAGCTCACCCGGCTGGAACGAGAAGAACCCCAGATCGACCCAGACGTCAGCGTTGCCGCCGCCGCGCAGCCCCGGGATGACGGGCAGGATCAGCAGCAAGACACCCGTGAGTCCGAAGAGATAGGTGTAGCGGAAAAGCACCCGGTAGTTCTTGAGGAACACCACCACGAGGATCGCCATCACGACCGCGATGCTCGCCCACGCCAGCTGACGCGTGGAGAAGGCCGGCCAGCCGTGCCGTGACTGGGCGATGTCGAGGCGGTAGATCTCGGCGATGCCGAGCCCGGTCAGAAGCGTCGCGATGGGCACGACGAACGGATCGGCCTGGGGTGCCCGCAGACGCAGCACGATGTGGAGGGCGACGGTCAGCGCGGCCAGACCCCCGCAGTAGATGAAGAACTTCGGATCGATGACGCCCGCGGCACCGAGCTGCACCAGAGCCACGGCGCATCCGGTGATCACCAGCGCGAAGATCAGCAGCACCAGCTCTCGGTTGCGCTGGGTCTGCGGCACGCGGATGCGCCGGAGGGCGCGCAGGACCGCGGTGTCGGCGGTCACTGGAGCGGCGGGTGCGGCGGTCATTGTCCGTCTCCCGTGGTCGAGCGCAGGCGATCGACGATCTGCTGCGCGTCCTGCAGGGACTGAGCCGTGATGGTGGACTCCACCGCGCTCCGCGAGAACGGCGGCAGACTGTCGACGGAGAGACCGGTGTTCTCGTAGGGCGTGGACAGCGTGATCGGTCCGATGTTCTGCTGAACTCCGCGATAGATCGTGACCGAGCCCTGGTCCACCCCGACGTAGTACCGCGTCTGCGTCCACTGGTATCCGGCGAACAGGCCGCCCGCCAGGAGCGCGATCGCGACGATGAGGGCGGTGATCCAGCCCCACCGGCGCCGGCGCGCGCGCGGCGGCGATCCTCCTCGATGAGCTCCTCGAGGAACTCGGCGGCCGGCTCATAGTGGGTGGGCTCGTTTCGCCGCCTGGCGGTTCGGGTGCAGCCAGCCCCCGCGGCTCGGTCGCGCGGCCGGCACCTCGATGCCGCTCGGGTTCGACGCCGAGCCGACGATCGTGGGGGTGCCGGAGAAGAGCGGATGCTGTCCGCCCACGTCGACCAGGACGATCGTGACGTTGTCGGGGGCACACCGCGTCGAGGGCCTGCTTCAGCAGCAGGTCGGCGGTGCGACCGGGCGCCGACCCCTGCGCGAGCGCCTTGAAGGTGTGCGCGTCGTCGATGACCCCGGAGAGGCCGTCGGAGCACAGCAGCCACCGGTCGCCGGGCCGGGTGGGCATGATGAACGTGTCGACCTCGGGGTCGGGGTCCATGTCGCCGAGCACCCGCATCAGGACCGAGCGCCGCGGGTGGTACCGCGCCTCCTCCAGGGTGATGCGGCCGGAGTCCACCAGGCGTTGCACGAAGGTGTGGTCGGTGGTGATCTGGGTGAGCGCGTCGTCGCGGTACAGGTAGGCACGGGAGTCGCCGATGTGCGCGATGACGGCGTAGTCGTCGACCATGAGCAGGGCGGTGACGGTCGTGCCCATGCCGGCGAGCTCGGGTCGCACGGCGACCGTCTCGATCAGCTCGGCAGCGATGTCGGCGATCGCCTCGCGGAGGGCGCGCTCGGCATCCGCCGTCGTCGCATAGGGCATGTCGACGTTCTGCAGGCGGCGGATCGCGATGCTGGAGGCGACGTCTCCGCCCGCATGCCCGCCCATGCCGTCGGCCACGACGAACAGGTTCGAGCCGGCATAGCCGGAGTCCTGGTTGTTGGAGCGCACCTTGCCGGTGTGCGAGATGGCGACGCTCGAGCCCTGGAAGACCATGAGGAAGGGACCGGTGCTTACTTCCGCAGCTCGAAGGTGGTCGCGCCCACCTTGATCGGCGCACCGATCTGCACGGGCACGGGTGCGGCGACGCGCGCGCCGTCGTGCCAGGTGCCGTTCGTCGAGTCGAGGTCTTGGATCATCCACTGGTCGCCCCACAGCACCAGTCGCGCGTGGTGGCTGGAGGTGTAATCGTCGCGGATCACGAGTCCCGACTCGCTGGAGCGGCCGATGGTGAGCGGTTCGGTGCCCAGGGGCAGCTCGAGCCCCGCCTTCGGGCCGCTGGTGATGACGATGCGCGAGACGGTCGACCTCGTCGCGGGGCCGGCCGCCGCCTGCTCCTTCGCCGCCGGCTTCGTCGTGGCCTTGACCGGCATCACCGGCGCGGTGGCGTCGCTCGGTCCGGCTGGGGAGGGGGCGGGCGCCGCTGCGGGGGCGGGCAGCTTGCGCACCTTCACCCCGAAGAGGTCGGCTCGCAGCGAGTAGACCACGCCGAACACGAAGAACCACATCAGCACGAGGAAGCCGATGCGCAGCAGGAGGAGGGTCAGCTCGCTCACACGCGGGGTACCCCCCCCGAGCGGATGTCGAAGGCGCGCGTCACGTCGGCGGACGGGTTCGCGGGACGGGTCGGCGTGGCCTGGGCGACCACGCGGAACACGATGTCGGTGTGGCCGATCCGCACCGTCGAGTCGGGCTCGAGGGGGGCCTCGGCGACCTTGCGGCCGTTGAGCAGCGTGCCGTTGGTGGAGCCGAGGTCGCGCACCATGGCGCGCTCGCCGTCCCACAGGATCTCGACGTGGCGGCGGCTCGTGCCCGCGTCGGGGATCGTGATGTCGGCGTCGCTGCCGCGCCCGATGACGGTGCGGGAGGCGGTGAGCGGATGGCGCCGCCCGTCGATGTCGACCACGCCGCGCCAGGCGACCCGACCCTGCGCCGCCTCGGACGAGATGCGCAGCGTGCCGGTGGAGACGCTGTCGTCGCGCAGGATGTCGATCGTCACCGGACCGGCGAAGGTGTAACCCTGCGCTTTGGCGTGCTTCTGCACGAGCGCGTGCAGCTCGTCTCCCAGCGCCGGGCCGAGAGCGCGCATCTTGTCATCGTCGGTGGGTGCGAGGCGCACCGTGAAGGTGTTCGGCGCGAGGATGCGGTCGCGCGTGACGACGGCAGCCTTCTTGTCGAGCTCGCTCCTCAGGGCGGAGGCGATCTCGACAGGTTGGATGCCGCTACGGAAGGTCTTCGCGAACGCGCTGTTGACCGCGCGTTCGAGTCCCTTCTCGAAGCTGTCAAGTAGTCCCACGGGGCTCCTCTGGCAGGCAGACCGGTGCGTACATGCTAGTTCCCTCGCCTGGGTGCACGATGGACACCGCCCCGCAGGCCGGGTTTCCCGCGCGGGGTGAGAGGACTCCGGTTCGAGGCTCTGCGGCGTCCGTGATATCCTCGGGAGGTTGAGTACGCCGGTCTCCGGCGTCTCGCGCGAGTGGCGGAATAGGCAGACGCGCTGGCTTCAGGTGCCAGTGCCCGAAAGGGCGTGGGGGTTCAACTCCCCCCTCGCGCACAGCGAAGAAGAGCCCCTGATCCGGGAAACCGGGTGAGGGGCTCTTGTCGATCCGGGTGACGGTGTGCGGTCTCACGCCCCGTCGAGGACGGGCAACAGCGTGAACAGGAGCGCGGTCGCGGCGTCGGATTGCCCGGCGGTGGGCGAGACCTCGGTGAAGCCCGCGGCGCGCAACGCGGTGGCGCCGGCCTCGTCGCCGTCTGCCACCCGTGCGTAGAGAGGTCGCTCCGGCTCGAGGGCGACCAGCATCCGCAGGGCGTCGGTGGCGAGATCGGCATCGACCGAGGTCGCGGTGAGGAGCACTGCGACCTCGCGGACACCGTCGGAGTCGTAGGAGAGCGCGGACCCGACGACGCGGGCCGTCGGCCACGATCGCATGCACGCGCGTGGACGCGTCGAGGTGCTCTGCGGCGCGAAGCTCGATGTGGCTCATGCGGCCACGGTAGCGGGGCGGCAGCCGTGGCACGCGGGGGTTGCGATGAGAGACGCCGTCACGACGCGGATGCCGCGGCATCCGGTCGTCGGTACAGGTCGAGCAGAATGCGCTCGCCCTCGATCGCGTCGCGCGCCCGCACCGCCGCGCGCAGAGCGGCGAAGCGGTCGGCGAGCTCGGGGGACGGGGTGTCGGGAGTGCCGCCCTGCAGGTTTCGCTGCAGCACCATCCCCGCCTCGCGCATGATGCCGATGAAGATGGAGTTGCCCGAGGCGCGGATCACCTGCTGGTAGAAGAAGATGTGTGCGCCGAGCATGGCCATGGTGTCTCCGGAGCGGGTGGCGTCCTCGAGAGCGCCCGACGTCTCCAGCAGCACTCCGAGGGTCTCGTCATCGCAGTGAGCGAGGGCCAGGTGCAGGGCATCGCCGACGATGAACGCCATGAACTCGCGCGTCTCGTCGTACGCGGTCGCCGCCGGTGTGGCCACACGCGTCCAGCGGTTGGCCGAGACCTCGACCAGGCCCATCCGCTGCAGGCGCTGCACCGCCTCCCTGATCGGCGTGCGCGAGACACCCAGCCGTTGAGCGAGTTCGACATCGCGGAGGCGCTCGCCCGGACGCAGCCGCCCGCTCAGGATCGCGTTTCCGAGCACGCGGAACACCTCGTCGCCGAGGACAGCACCAGCGGCGTCGATCGGTTCGAATCCACGATCGGGGGTCATCGCGCCAGAAGTCTACTGGCGATGCTGAGGCCGGCCCAGTGGTTCGCCCAAACTGATATATCGGTAGACTGCGGAGCGGCTACGCTCTGCGTGGCTTATCCGGGGGATCCGTCGGCGCCCGGGCCTGAAGCGTTCTGCTCGGCCCGGGCGCCGAATGGGAAGACGCGGCATCCGATCTTCGTGCAACGTTTTCGTCACCATCGGCCCTCGCCCTCGCGGGCGCGAGGTGCTCTTCGTTAGCGTGAGGGGAAATCCGCGCAGGAGGTGCGGATCTCAGCAGAACGGCACGGAATGAGCACCCAGGGCACGGTCAAGTGGTTCAACTCGGAGAAGGGCTTCGGCTTCATCGCTCCGGACGACGGCGGCGCTGACGTCTTCGCGCACTACAGCGCGATCAACGCGAGCGGCTACCGCTCTCTCGAAGAGAACCAGCGCGTCGAGTTCGACGTCGCGCAGGGCCCGAAGGGCCTCCAGGCGGAGAACATCCGTCCGCTGTGACGTCTTGCGATGCGGCATCCGCTGATGATCGGATGCCGCATCGTCGTCTCCGCGCGACGGTGACCTCGACCGTCGCGGTCAGTCCTTGGTGCCGCCGCGCACCAGCTCCATGCCGGCGCCCGCGAACTGTC
Source organism: Nephotettix cincticeps (assembly GCA_023375725.1). Classification (NCBI taxonomy): domain Eukaryota; kingdom Metazoa; phylum Arthropoda; class Insecta; order Hemiptera; family Cicadellidae; genus Nephotettix; species Nephotettix cincticeps. Next base: position 26,306 of record JAGISJ010000062.1, read on the forward strand.
GAAGTGTCGCGTCGGGCAGGAACGCCCGCGTGAGCGCCGCCCCGATCGGGATCAGGTCGCCCTCGTCGGGGAAGAGCAGGTACATCGTCTCGAACCGCGGGTTGAACTTCATCTTGAAGCGGTGCAGCGACTGGAAGCCGTAGACCGGTTCGAGGGCGTCGGCGAGCTTCTCGCTCAGCTCGGCGATCATGCCGGCGCCCGGCGGATACTCGTGAGCCAGAGGGGCGCCCGACAGAGACATGATCCGCGCCCCCTCGTCGGAGAACTGCCGAGCCGACGCGCCGATGAGGTACTCCATGACCGGACCGAACCCGCCCTCGCGGCGGCGCATCAGGTCGAGGGTCCAGCCGTCGATGCGTCCGTCGCCGCCGTACACGGGCAACCACGACAGGAAGCCGTCGACGTCACCCTGCGGGGAGAGGGCCAGCGCCAGCCGCACCTCAGGATCCTGCGCCTCGGTGAGGGTGCCGAGGGTGAAGCCCATCTCCGGCAGACCTTTGTCGCCGACCCACATCTCCGAGATCGCCCGCAGCTGCTGGCGGATGCCCCACGGCTCGTCCTTCAGGTGGGTCAGGCGGAACGTCATCTCCTCACGTCCCGCGCGGTTCATCGACGACCGGACGGAGTTCCACTGCTTGCCCGTGAACTGCAGCCCCGGCAGGTCGACGATGGTGTCGTCGGCCACGACCAGACTGCGCCACGTCGAGGGCACGGCAGCACGCGTGGACTCGTCGGCGCTGAAGAAGCACGGCGTGAGGCCTGCGCGCTCGGCCATGTCGATGAACTCACCCACCGACTGGGCGCGTGTCTCGCGCGGACCGAGCGGATCCGCCAGCGCGAGGGCCACGCCCGCCCGACGCTGGTAGACCACGACACCGTGCGTCGTGCGCGCGTAGCTGTTGTTCGCCCACGTCGACATCCAGGAGAGCGTGCCGCCGCCGGATGCGTGCAGCACCTTCTTCACCTCGTCGACGGTGGGGGCGTCGCCGGCGCCCAGGCGTGAGCGCCGATGGGCGGTGAAGGCGCGCCGCACCCAGACCAGATAGATGAGGAACAGCGTCCAGAGGAAGGATGTCGCGACGGTCAGACTCGGGTCTCCCGCCAGCAGGCTCTCGACCGTGTCATGGCCGAAGATGAGAAAGACGACCACGGCGAGCACGCCGATCGCCAGGTTCAGCGAAGCCAGTACCACGCTGGTGACCCACGCCCAGCGGCGGCCGCGGTACAGACCGCTGGAGACGAAGAGGATGACGACGATGTCGAGCAGGAAATCGAGCCAGGAGCCCGACACCGGGTCCGAGGAGCCGAACGGCCCGGCCGTGGGCACGAGCAGTGTGATGAGCTCCACGATGCCCAGCGACGCGATCGTCACGAAGGCGATGAGGCGCTGCTCTCGCACCGTGGCGCGCTGCGGCCGCAGCGAACGGTCCACACACAGCACCAGGAGCACCGCCGCCATGTGCTCGATATCGGCGAGGGCGCCCCAGAACAGCAGGGCGACCGAGCAGCCGGCAAGGAGCACCACCCACGCGCGGGAGCGCCACGGGGCGACGAAGAGACCGATGGCCGCGGCAAGGCATGCCAGCGCTCCACCGGACGGGCCGACATCGAGATCGGCGGCCTGCACCCACGCCCACGGCCACGGGAGGAGCGACGCCACCGACAACAGCAGAGCGGTGGCCAGCACCGAGAACAGTTGGCCGATCGTGAAATAGGCCAGTGCGACCCGTGACCCACGGCGGAACTCCAGATACGCCATACCGACGAACGCCAGGATCGTGAGCGGGTAGACCCACGGCAGGTTGACGAAGAAGGTGCCCGTCAGCGGAGTCCACCACAGACCGCCGGTGAGATTCGGAAGACCGTAGGCGACGGTCGGGAAGAGCTCGCTGTCTTCGAACGGCGACCACAGACCGCCCCACACCACCCCCACGGCCAGCAGCACCGCGATGAGCGACAGCGTCGCCGGGATGCGCGAGGCCACTCCGAGAATGGGGTGACGGCGCCGCTCGCCGGTGTCGGTCATGTCCTCACGATAGCGGTGCCCTCGCGCCTCATCGGGGGCAGTCGCGCACGCGCGTCGTTCCCGTCCGACCCAGGTGAGTGGCCGGATCAGAGGCGTCGATCAGAAGCGTCGATCGTAGGCGGCGAGAGCCCGCGCATCCTCGGCGTGACGCATCGCGCGGCGCGCGGCATCCAGCGCCTCCACCGGATCGGGCGCCTGCCGCGCCCCGGCGAGCTCACCCTGAGCGGCCTTCAGTCGCGCCCGCGCATCGGCGCCGGCGGGCGAGTGAGCGACCTCGGTCTCGGCCTGCGCGACGGCCTGGCGCGCCGCCGCGAGGGTTCCGGGGAGCGCAGTGCGCGCTCCCCGCAGGCGCTGCTGCGCCGTCCGCGCGTCGCCCAGCGCCCGGTCGAGCCGGTCGCGGATTCGCGCGATCGCATCGATGGTCGCGGTCGGACGTCGACGCGCCTGGGGCTCCACCGCGTCCACCGCCGCGGACGCCTCGCGCACCGCGGCGGCCAGGCGGTCGGCCGCGGCGGGATCGAGCGCGCCCCGCGTCGCATCGGCCTGACGGATGGCACCCCGCAGCACGTCGAGCTCTCCGGCCACGGCCAGCGCGGCCTGCGTCACGAGCCGGTGCCGCTCCTCGAGTGCGCGCGCCTCACCCTGGGCGCGGCGCAGCGCACGCTCGGCCTCCGCCAGCTCGGGGAGCGCCGTGAGCGTCGGATCGGCGGCCTTCTCCCGCGCCCGCTCGAGCAGATTCTCGGCGGTGGCGGCCTCGGCGACGGCGGCGCGGGCGGCGGATGCAGCATCCGTCCACTCCTCGTCGTCGAAGCGCGTCGACAGCTCACGCACCAGGGCCTCCGGATCGCCCATCCCGGCCCGGAGCTCCCCGAGGCGATGGGATGCCGCGGCCACCTGGTCGGCCGCCGTCAGGTTGCTGCGCACCCACCCGTCGTGCTCCTGCCGGGCGCGGGCGAGCACGGCGAGGGCCTCGTCGGCGCGCGCGACGATGCGCCGAGCCATGCGCGAGATCTCGTCGGGGAGGGGGTCGCCCTCGGCGAGGGCACGGTACTCCTCGAATCCGGCGTCGCGCGCGTGCTGCGCGGTCATGCGCGCGCGACGGAGCGTGGGCGGAGCGTCACCGCCATAGAGCGCACCCGAGAGACCCACCTCGAGATCGGTCTCCTCGATCGCGTCGTCCGAGCTCCACCAGGCGCCCGCCGGCGGCCGTGCGCTGGGCTTCGGCGGCCGCCCTCGCGCGCGGCGAGCGGCGAGCGCGTCGGAGCGCCCAGATGCCCGCCCCGACACCGAGAGCGGCGACGCCGAACACGACGATCGCCGGCACCACCCACGCGAGAAGCGATGCGACGTCAGGCATCGGGGTCCGCAACCAGCAGGAGGTCGCGGAGCTGGTCGACGGTGTCGACCACGGCGGCCGCGCTTTCGGACTCGTGGGGCCAGCTGAACCCCCCACCGCACGAACACGACCGGCACGTCGTGCACGGCGCCGCCGTCGACGTCGTGGTGGCGGTCGCCCACGAGCACCGGCCGCGAGACGTCGACACCGCGGGCGGACAGGCGCTTCAGGGCCTCGGCGATCACCTCGGCCTTCGAGCCCCGGCTGCGCTCGTCGGGCGAGGAGCCGACCATCTCCTCAAGCAGCGGCGCGAGGCCGAAGTGCTCCATGAGAGCGCGCACCTGCACTTCGGGTTTGGAGCTCGCGGTGGACTGCGGGATGCCGGCGGCGTGCACGTCGGCGATGAGGTCGGCGATGCCGGGGTACAGGCGCGCGCCGGTGGTGTAGCCGTCTGCGCGCCCGATCGACCGGTAGTACGCGACGGCCTCGGTGGCCTGTTCGGGGTGTCATGCCGAGCATCTTCTGGAAGGTCTCGAACATGGGCGGGCCGATCCAGTGGACGAGCTCCTCCTGGGTCACTTCGGGGTGGCCGAAGTGGCGGGTCGCGAGTCCGAGGCGCCGCAGGATGCCCTCCGACGCGTCGACCACCGTGCCGTCGACGTCCCACAGGATGCAGGTCCAAGCGGAGCGCGGTGACATGCCCTCCACGCTACCGGGCGGACACGGGCGCTCGGCGAGAGTCAGAAGAGGCGGGGGGCGCCGGAGTCGACGCCCTTCATCTCGTCGTAGTCGAGGGTGACGCACCGGATGCCGCGGTCTGCCGCGAGCACGCGCGCCTGCGGCTTGATCTCCTGCGCCGCGAAGACCCCGCTCACCGGCGCGAGGTGCGGATCGCGACCCAGGAGCTCGAGGTAGCGGGTGAGCTGCTCGACCCCGTCGATGTCGCCGCGACGCTTGACCTCGACGGCGACCGTGCCCCCCTCGGGGTTGCGCAGCAGCAGGTCGACCGGGCCGATCGCGGTGGGGAACTCGCGGCGCACCAGGGTCAGACCCTCGCCGATGACGGCGACCTGATCGGCGAGCAGGCGCTGAAGGTCGGCCTCCACCCCGTCCTTCTGCAGCCCGGGGTCGATGCCGAGCTCGTGCGACGAGTCGTGCAGCACCTCGTACACGCGCACGAGCAGGGAGTCACCCGTCTTCGCGTGCGTGACGCGCCACAGCTCGATGACGCCCGCGCCGGCGTTGTCGGCGTCGGGCTCCTCCACCGTGAGTGTGCACGGCGGGCTCATCCAGTTCAGGGGCTTGTACGAGCCCCCGTCGGAGTGCACCAGGAGGCTGCCGTCGCCCTTGTGGACGAGCAGGCGGGTGGCCAGCGGGAGGTGCGCGTTCAGCCGACCGGCGTAGTCGACGGAGCAGCGGGCGATGACGAGACGCACCCGATGAGACTACCGGCGTGTGGAGGAGCGGGTGCCGACGGCGGGCTCCGGGCGTCAGTGACGGGCGTGGCCGGCGCCGACCGCGGACCCGGCGATGGGGTTGGCCGCACCCGACGCGAGCCCCGACATGGTGATCAGGCCCACGATGATCCACAGGGTGGGGAGGATGCCGATGAGGTGGCTGATCCACCCCAGTACCGGCGGGCCGCACAGGAACGCCAAGTACCCCGATCGTCGCGGCGGCGGAGACGGATGCTGCGGCCTTGGTCGGATCGTCGGCGGCGGCCGACATGCCCAGCGGGAACCCCAGCGACGCGCCGGCGCCCCACAGCGCGATGCCCACGAACGCGATCGGCAGGTTCGGAGCGAGGATGAAGATCACCAGCCCCACGCCGGCGGCGATGGCCAGCAGCCGCAGGGTCCAGACACGCCCGAGGCGGTCCACCAGCGGGCCCCCCCAGGATGCGGAAGACGGTCATGGCGACCGAGAAGACGGTGAGCGCGACGGCGCCGAGCGCCTCGGTCTGGTCGTGGCCGTCGACCATCGCGATGGGGAGCCAGTCGTTGGCGCTGCCCTCGGCGAAGGCCATGCCGAGCATGACGACGCCGATGGCGTACGTGCGCGGGTCGCGCCAGACCGCCAGCACGCGTCGGATGCGCTCGCGCCGGCTCTCGGTCGTGGCCGCATCGTCGTCGAGCGCCTCGCGCTCGGGCACCCACGAAAGGCCCAGCCATCCGGTGACGACCACGAGCACGGCGATGCACGTCAGGTGCCAGCCGATCCCGACCGCCCAGCCGGCCATGGCCACGCCGACCGCGGCCCCGACGACCGTGCCGATGCTGAAGAAGGCGTGGAAGAGAGGCATGAGCGTCTTGCCGAACGCCTGCTCCACCGCGGCGGCCTCGACGTTCATCATCACGTCGGTGGTGCTCATGCCGAGGCCCATCAGCACCATGCCCGCGCAGACCACCCCGTAGGAGTGTGCGGCCTCGACGCCGAGCCCTGCGGTGACCACCCCGACCGCGAAGGTGAGGATGCTGCCGTACATGCCGCGCCGGGCACCCCAGCGGACGACGATGACGTTGGCCAGCGACAGTCCCGCGATGGCGGCCGCGCCGGAGAGGAACAGCAGCCCGCCCACCTGGAAGTCGTCGATGCCCAGCTCGGACTTCACACCCGGCAGCCGCGACGCCCACGACGCGAAGCCGAGCCCGAACACGAGGAAGACGGCGAAGATCGCCAGCCGCCAGCGGACGAGCTGGGTTCGGGTCAGCGCGGCATCCATGACGGACACCCTACCGAATCGATTCGACAGCCGGAAACCCGGGCAGTAGCATCGAGCCGTGAGCGCGCGCCGAGCCACCATCGCCGACGTCGCCCGTCAGGCGGGCGTCTCCGCGTCAACGGCATCGGTCGTCTTCAGCGGCAAGACCGCGGTGTCGGATGCCACGCGTCGCCGGGTGCTCGACGCGGCCGAGGCTCTCGGCTACACCGGGCCCGACCCGCGCGCGGCTTCGCTCCGCCGCGGTCGTTCGGGCATCGTCGGGGTCGTCCTGGAGGAGCGCCTCGGCGCCGCCTTCCTCGATCCGGTGACCCGGTTGACCATGGACGGGCTCACCGAGGCCGTCGCGCCCCTCGGCGCGGGGCTGCTGCTGCTGCGCGACACCCTGCGCGAGGATTCGCCTGCGCCAGAGCGCGACAGCGGGGGAGCGACAGCATCCGTCCCCTCCGTCGAGGACGGGCCGAGCCTCACCACCGCGCCCCTCGACGCGGCCGTCCTGCTGGGCTGCAGCGGCGTGCTCCGGCAGTCGCTCGCGGCCGTGCGGGCCCGCGGCATCCCCGGTCGTCGTCGTCGAGGGGGACGCGGGTGCAGACGTGCCGCAGATCCGCCTCGACAATCGCGAGGCGCAGCGCCAGGCCGCCGGACACCTGCGCGGCCTCGGTCACGCGCGCGTGGGCATCGTCACCCTGCCCGCCAGCGCGGCGCGCGTCCGAGGGTGGTCCACGCCCGAGATCGAGTCGTCCCTCGCGATCGACGTGACGCGCGACCGTCTCGACGGGGCGAGAGACGTGTTTCCGGATGCCGCAGCCTGGGTGTCGGCGGCCAGTTCGATCGACGAGGGGCTCCTCGCCGGCCGTGCGCTGCTCGCCGCTGCCCACCGCCCGACGGCGGCCATCGCGCAGAGCGACCTGCTGGCGGCGGGAGTGATCCGTGCCGCCGAGGAGGCGGGGCTTCGCGTGCCCGACGACCTGAGCGTGACCGGCTTCGACGGGGTGGTGGTGGACGGTCTCGCCCCCTACCGCCTCACCACTCTCGAGCAGCCCGCCGCCGAGAAGGGACGCGCCGCCGGCGAGGCGGTGGCGGCCATGCTCGACGGGCGGGACGCGGCATCCATCCGCTTCGCGTGCCGGTTCCGGGAGGGCAACACCACGGCGTCTCCCGGCGGCGTGACGCGACCGGGCGTCGCCAGCGGGCGGGCGCCCGCCGGCGGGTCCCGGAGCCCCGGTAGACTGAGAGCTGACCCCGATCGCCCGCGCCACGCGTCTCCGCGTCGCCGACGACCATGAGGAGGCCGCCCATGCTCGCGCTCCTCGTCGCGTTCACGGTCCTCCCGCTCGCCCTGCCGTGGCTGGTCCTCGCGCATCGGCGCGCGCGCCTTCTACGTCGCGGCCGCCCTGCCCCTGGTGGCCTTCGCCCACACGCTGTGGCTGACCCCCGCCGTGCAGTCCGGCGACGTGCCCTTCGAGTCGTACGACTGGATCCCGGCCCTCGGCATCCGGCTGTCCGTGCGGATGGACACGCTCTCGTGGCTCCTGACCCTCGTGGTCACCGGCGTCGGCGCGCTCGTGATGCTCTACTGCCGCTGGTACTTCCGCGGCAAGAGCGAGGGCCTGGGGCAGTTCTCCGCCGTGCTCCTCGCGTTCGCCGGGGCCATGTACGGGCTCGTCCTCACCGACGACCTCGTGGTGCTGGTGATGCTGTGGGAGGTCACGAGCATCCTCTCGTACCTGCTCATCGGCTTCTACCACCGCCGGGCCGGCAGCCGTCGCGCGGCGCTGCAGGCGTTGATCGTCACGACCCTGGGCGGGCTCGTCATGCTCATCGGCGTCGTGCTGATGGTCGTCGACACCGGTACCACCAGCATCTCGGCCATCCTCGCCGAAGCCCCCACCGGGCCGGTCATCGACGCCGCGCTGATCCTGCTGCTCGTCGGCGCGCTCAGCAAGTCGGCGATCTTCCCGTTCCACTTCTGGCTGCCGGGCGCCATGGCCGCTCCCACACCGGTCAGTGCGTACCTCCACGCCGCCGCCATGGTGAAGGCCGGCATCTACCTCATCGCCCGGCTGGCGCCGGTCTTCGCGGTGGCCGAGCCGTGGAGGCCGATCGTCATCTCGCTCGGCGTGTTCACGATGCTCCTCGGCGGCGTGCAGGCGCTGCGCGAGGCGGACCTCAAGCGCATCCTCGCGTTCGGCACCGTCAGCCAGCTCGGCTTCCTCACGGTGGTGCTCGGGTTCGGCACCCAGGCGGCCGCTTTGGCGGGGCTGGCCCTCCTCCTCGCCCACGCGCTGTTCAAGTCGGCGCTGTTCCTGGTGGTCGGCGTGATCGACCGCCAGCTGTCCACCCGCGACATCGGCGAGCTCAGCGGCATCGGACGTCAGGCTCCCGTCATGGCGATCGTCTCGTTCGTCGCCGTCGCGTCGATGGCCGGCGTCATCCCGACGATCGGATTCGCCGCGAAGGAGGGCGCGCTCGCCGCCCTCCTGGCCGAGGCCGAGGGCGGTTCGATGTGGGCGTGGGTCGCGCTGGTCGGCGTGTCGCTCGGGGCGGTGCTGACCATGGCGTACGGGTGCCGCTTCCTCTGGGGCGCGTTCTGGACCAAGCGCACCGCGACCGGCGAGAAGGCCGAGCCCACCGCGTGGCCCGACCCGCCGATCGGGTTCCTCGCCGCACCCGTGATCCTCTCCGCCGTCACGATCGCCGCGGGGCTCTCGGCCTCGCTGCTGGACCCCCTCCTGCAGCCCTACGCACAGACGGCGCCGCTGGCCATGCCGGAGCTCGACGGCACCGGCTACGCCGCGCACCTGGCCCTCTGGCACGGGTTCGAGCCGGCGCTGTGGATCTCGCTGGCCACCCTCGCGGCCGGCTTCGGCGTGTTCCTGGCGACACGGGCGTGGACCGCGCGGATGCGGATGCTGCCCTTCACCGCCGGCGACGTGTACAACACGATCATCCGCGGCATCGCGCGTCTGTCGGTGATCACCACCACCGCCACGCAGCGCGGCTCCCTCCCGGTCTACGTCGGAACGATCTTCGTCGTGTTCGTCGCGGCCGAGGGCACTGCGCTCCTGGCCGGCATCGGCACGTGGCAGGAGCGCGTCGACCTCTTCCAGACCCCGATGCAGCTCGTCGCCGCGCCCATCATGATCGTGGCCGGCATGATCGCCGTGCGGGCGCGGAAGCGCTACACCGGGGTCGTGCTCGTCTCGGTCACGGGCCTGGGCATGGCGCTGCTGTTCGCCACGAGCGGCGCGCCCGACCTCGCCCTGACGCAGATCCTCGTCGAGACGGTGACGCTGATCGCGTTCGCCCTGGTGCTGCGCCGGATCCCCGCGCGGATGGGCGAGCACAACGCCTCGGTCTGGCCCGTCGCCCGCGCGGTGCTCGCCGTCGCGGTCGGCGCGACGATGGCCGCGGTGGCCGTCGTCGCCACGGCGGCGCGCGAGGCGCGGCCGATCTCCGAGGCGTTCCCCGACCTGGCCTACCAGCTCGGGCACGGGAAGAACACGGTGAACGTCGCCCTGGTGGACATTCGCGGGTGGGACACCATGGGCGAGCTGTCGGTGCTCATCCTGGCGGCCACGGGTGGCATCCCTCGTCTTCGTCACCCACCGCGCCGACACGCTCTCGACGATGACGTCGCTGATGCCGAGATCGCGGTCGCGTGTGCGCCGCCCGCTCGTCGAGACCGACGACGGGCCGAAGCCGCGCACCTCCGGCACCGGCCACCAGCCGCAGGCGTGGCTCGTCGGCGGGCAGCGCGTGAAGCCCGAGAACCGATCGATCCTCCTCGAGGTGATCGTGCGCGTGCTGTTCCACACGATCATCGTGGTGTCGCTGTACCTGCTCTTCGCCGGCCACAACCTGCCCGGCGGGGGTTTCGCGGGCGGCCTGGTGGCCGGCATGGCGCTGGTGATGCGCTACGTCGCCGGAGGGCGATACGAGCTCGGTGCCGCCGCGCCCGCCGACGCGGGTCGGCTCCTCGGCATCGGGATGACCCTCGCGGTCGGGTGCGCCGTGGTGCCCCTGCTGTTCGGCCTTCCGCCGTTGAAGAGCGCGTTCTTCGACGTGGAGCTGCCGGTGGTGGGCCACCTGGAGTTCGTGACCTCGACGATCTTCGACGTCGGTGTCTACCTCGTGGTCATCGGACTGGTGCTCGATGTGCTGCGCAGCCTCGGCGCCGAGGTCGACCGGCAGTCGCAGGCGCTCCGCCAGCAGCAGGCCGCGCAGCCGGAGGTGAGGGCCTGATGGATGTCTCGGGCGTGCTCATCGTCATCATGGCCGTGCTGTTCGCGTGCGGCGTCTACGCGATGCTCGAACGCAGCCTCACGCGCGTGCTCATCGGGTTCCTCCTCCTGGGCAACGCCGCCAACCTTCTGCTCCTGATCGTCATGGGCCGGCCGGGCGTCGCGCCTTTCTTCGGCGCCGCGCCGACCGACGAGATGTCCGATCCGCTGCCGCAGGCCCTGACCCTGACCGCCATCGTGATCACCTTCGCGGTCTCGGCCTTCCTTCTCGCCCTCATCTACCGCTCGTGGCAGCTCGGCCAGGCCGACACCGTGCACGACGATGTCGACGACATCGCCGTCCGAGAACGCGGCGTCGAAGACGAGGACTCGATGGACGACGACACCGAGTCGGGATCCGACGACGCCGCCACCGACTTCGTGGGCGTGGAGACCTCGCCCATCACGATCGTGGGCAGCCGCGACTTCTCGGCCTGCGCGATGACGCACCCACCGACCGACCCGACGGGGGTGACCGATGAGCGTGCTCGTCCCCCTGCTGGTCACTGCCTGCCGCTGCTGGGCGCGGCGGTCGCGCTCATCGCCGGGCGTCACCGGCGCACCCAGGTCGTGGTCTCCATCGTCACCCTGAGCCTGGTGCTGGTCATCGCGGCCGTGCTGCTGTACACCGTCGACGCCGGCGGTCAGCCGATCGCCGTCTCGGTCGGAGGGTGGCCCGTGCCGTTCGGCATCGTGCTGTACGTCGACCGGCTCGCGGCGCTCCTGGTCGTCGTTTCGAGCATCGTCCTGCTGGCGGTCCTGCTCTTTTCCGTCGGGCAGGGTGCCGCCGACGGAGACGACGAGACGCCGGTCTCGATCTTCCACCCGTCGTACCTGATCCTCGCGGCGGGCATCTTCACCGCCTTCATCGCCGGCGACCTGTTCAATCTGTACGTCGGGTTCGAGATCCTGCTGGTGGCTTCGTACGTGCTCATCACCCTCGGAAGCACCGAGTCCCGCATTCCGCACCGGCGTCGTCTACATCGTCGTGTCGCTGGTGTCGTCGATCCTGTTCCTTGCCGCGATCGCCGTGATCTACGGGGCGCTGGGCACAGTGAACATGGTGCAGCTCTCGGAGCGGATGACCGAGCTCCCTCAGGAGACGCAGCTCGTCCTGCACCTCATGCTGCTCCTGGCCTACAGCATGAAGGCCGCGGTGTTCCCGCTGTCGTTCTGGCTCCCCGACTCGTACCCGACCGCCCCCGCCCCGGTCACGGCGGTGTTCGCGGGCCTGCTGACCAAAGTCGGCGTCTACGCGCTGATCCGCACCGAGACCGAGATCTTCCGCGACAACGATGTGAACACGCTGCTGCTCATCGTGGCGCTGGCGACCATGATCATCGGCGTGCTCGGCGCGGTGGCGCAGGCGGAGCTGAAGCGGATCCTGTCGTTCACACTGGTCAGCCACATCGGCTACATGGTGTTCGGGCTGGCCATCGCCACGCCCGCGGCCATCGGCGCCACGATCTACTACATGGTTCACCACATCGTGGTGCAGACCACCCTCTTCCTCGCGGTCGGACTGGTCGAGCGCAGGGCGGGCTCGACGTCCATCCTCAAGGTCAAGGGCCTGATGCGCGCCGCGCCCGTCCTGGCGGTGCTCTACTTCATTCCGGCGATCAACCTCGGCGGCCTGCCGCCCTTCTCGGGCTTCATCGGCAAGTACGCGCTGTTCGACGCGGCCGCCGCCGTCGGCACTCCGCTGATGATGGTGCTGATCGTGGCCGGCATCCTCACCTCCCTGCTCACGCTCTACGCGCTCATGCGTGCGTGGAACCTGTCGTTCTGGCGCGAGGAGGACGACTCCGCCGAGACCGAGGCGCGCATCTCCTATCTGGGGGCAGCGCCGGCGGCCACCATTCAGACCGAGCGACGGGTGATCCCGCGCATCATGACGGCGGCCACGACGGCGATGGTCGCCGCCACCGTCGCACTCACGGTGTTCGCGGGCCCCCTGTACGACGTGTGCGAGCGGATCGGGGCGTCTCTGCTCGAGCCCGTCTCGCTCGTCCAGCTGCAGGAGGAGGCGCAGTGAGTCCTGAGCTGAAGGGCCAGATCTGGCGGCAGCTGCCGTTCTTCCTCTGGCTGATCGCACTGTGGATGCTCCTGTGGGGGCAGTTCACCGTCGTCGCTTTCGTCAGCGGGGTGGTCGTGGCCGTCTTCGTCACCCGCGTCTTCCGCCTTCCGCCGGTCGTGCTCTCAGGTCGCGTGAACGTGTGGTGGGGCCTGGTGTTCGTGGTGGAGTTCACCGCGGCGCTCGTGCACGGCTCGCTGCTCGTGGCGTGGCAGGTGCTCGATCCGCGCCGGCAGCCGGGGACGGCCATCATCGCGGTGCCCCTGGCCACCGACGACGACCTCATCATGGCTCACACGGCGGTGACGGCATCCCTCATCCCGGGTTCGCTCGTCGTCGAGGCAGACCGCGATCGTCGTATCCTCTACCTCCACGTCATCGGGGTGCGCTCTCTCGACGACGTCGAGAAGCAGCGCGAGGGCGTTGCAGCGGTGGGAGCGACGGATCGTCCTGGCGGTCGGGTCGCGGGCTCAGGTGACGGCGGTGACGGATGCTGCGTCCGCCGCATCGCCCGTCGGGACCGGCGCGGGAGGCCCGTCGTGAACATCCTGCTCGTCGTCATCTACGCTGTGTTCGCCGTCGCCGCGCTCCTGACGCTGGTGCGTATCGTGCGGGGCCCGTCGATCCTGGATCGGGCCGTGGCATCCGATGTGCTGCTGACCGAGATCATCTGCGTGCTGGGCGCGGAGATGGCCATCAACCACCACACGCGGACTCTCCCTGTGCTGCTGGTGATCGCCGCGGTGGGTGTGTTCGGCTCGATCTCGATCGCCCGCTTCGTCGCGCGGAAAGACAACGTGGACCGCTCATGAACGAGATCCTCGATACCGTCTCCCTCGTGCTGATCCTGATCGGCGCGTTGCTGTGTCTCACCGCGGCGATCGGCCTGCTGCGGTTCCGCGATGTGCCCACCCGCCTGCACGCGGCGACCAAGCCGCAGGTGCTGGGACTCGTGCTCATCTGCCTCGCGATCGCGCTGTCGTTGCGGTCGTGGCCGGTGGTGACCTTCCTCGTGCCGGTGGTGCTCATTCAGCTGGCGACCGCGCCGCTGTCGGCCCACATGGTCGGGCGGCAGGCGTATCGCAACGGCAACGTCGACCAGGCCTCGATGGTGGTCGACGAGCTCGCCCGCTCGCGCGAGACCCCGCCCGCCGCCGGCGGCTGACCCCGCCCCCGCCCGGCACCGTCCGCCCCGTCTGCCGTGCTCCGGAGCGCGTCAGCCGATGAGGCTGGGCTGGAGGTCGCGCAGGGTGCGCCGATGCGTCATGCGGGTCACGCCGAGCGCGGCCAGCAGCAGTGCCCCAGCCAGCCAGGCGCCGAGCACGCCGAGGTCGGTGCCCACCCTCGCCAGGTCGCCGCCGTACATGACCTGCCGCATGGCATCGACGACGAACCCCATGGGCAGCACGTGATGCAGCGCCGCCAGCGGTGCGGGGAGGGTCTGCCACGGGAACGTGCCACCGGCGGTCACCAGCTGCAGCACCATCAGCACGAGGCCCAGGAACTGCCCGACCGATCCCAGCCAGACGTTCAGCGCCAGGATGATCGCCGCGTACGTGAACGATGCGAACACCAGGATGCCGAGGGTCGCCGTGGGGTGCGCGAACGAGAACCCGAGTGCGAGCGCGAGCACGCCGAACAGGCCCAGCATCTGCAGTCCGCCGAAGAGGGCCGGAGTCGCCCAGCCCGCGAGGGTGACCCGCACGGGCGAGTGCAACGCGGTCACGGCGCGGCGCGAGATCGGCTTCACGATCAGGAACAGCGCGTAGATGCCGATCCAGCCGGCGAGGGCGCCGAAGAACGGGGCGAGCCCGGCGCCGTAGTTCTGTGCCGACGTCAGGGACGCCGCGTCCACCGAGACCGGTGCGGCCAACGTGGCGGCCTGCTGCTGCCGGGTCGCCTGGTCGAAGTCGGGCAGCTGCGAGACGCCGTCGGCGAGGCCTGTCTGCAGCTTCTGCGCTCCGTCGGACAGCTGGGACAGGCCCGAGTTCAGCGTGCCGAGGCCGGCTGACAGCTGCGCGGCGCCGTCGGCCGCCGCGGACGCTCCGCCGGCCAGCTGCGCGCTCCCCGAGGAGACCTGCTTGCGCGCCACCGGCGACCTGCTGCGCGCCGGAGTTGAGCTGATCGATCTGCGACACCGCGTTCTGCACGCGCCCGCCCAGTGCGGTCAGGCGCTGGCCGATCGGATCGAGCTCTGGCGAGCACCTCGTCGATCTGCGCGGGCGTGAGGCCGCGCTGGGCCAGTGCGGCGGCGATGTCGGTGCGCACCTGCGGGAGCGCGGCGGTCGCGTCGGCCGCCGCGGTGCCCGGCCTGCCGCGCGGCGATATCGAGCTGCTGCGTGCCTTGCGCGACCTGCGCCGCGCCATCGGCGACCTGCGTCCGCCCCGGTGGACAGTGACGTCGCCCCATCGCGCAGTTGCGCGGTGCCCGAGGCGAGCTGGCCCGCGCCGTGATGAGCTGTGCCGTGCCGGAGCTGGCGGTGCCGAGACCGTCGACCAACTGCTGGGCGCCGCTGGCGGCGTCGCTGAGCTGCACGCGGATGTTGTTGAGCCCGTCGAGCAGCGTGAGACCGGCTTCGCTGACCACTTTCTGCGTCACGGTGTCTTGGATGCGCTGCACCGCCTGCTTGCCGATGGTGGTGGCGAGGTAGTTGTTGGCGTCGTTCGTGCGCAGGGTGAGGGTTGCAGCTCGCGGCGAACCGGTCGAGATCGATGCGACCGACGCGGAAAAGTCGGTGGGCACTTCGACGGCGAAGTCGTACGTTCCCTGGTCGAGGCCGGTCTGTGCGGTGGCGGCGTCGACCTCGTGCCAGTCGAAGGTGTCGCTGCCGACGAGTTCGCGAGCGAGCGACCTCTTGGCCGAGGTTGCGGGATGCGCCGTTGATCTGGGCGCCCGAGTCCTCCACCACCAGTGCGACCGGACCCTGCGACAGCCTGCCGTACGGGTCCTGGTTGGCCCACAGGTACAGGCCGCCGTAGAGGATCGGCACCGCCAGCAGCGCGATCAGGGCGACCACCGACATCCGCGTCGCCGTCAGACGACGGAACTCCGCGGCGATCATCGCGGGAATCTTCATGCCCGGTCCTCCTGCGTGTGGTCGTCCGGATCGCCCGAGGACGGGATCCCGCCGAGGGCCGTCTCTCCGCCGCTCTGTGCCCAGGCCGCCTGCCGCTCGTCGAACTCCCCGAGCGCTGCGCCGAGCGCGCTCTCGGTCGCTGCGACCTCGGCGCTCGCCTCCTGGTGCTCGATCGCCCACTGCGAGGCGCTGCCGGCGATCACCAGCACGGCCACCTCGCGCTCCGCGACCTCCTGCGCCAGAGCCCACCAGTCCAGGGGCTCGCCACCGTGACGATCGGGCGACACGAGCACGACGCCCTCGACGCCGGGGGGCAGCAGGGCCAGTTCGCACAGGATGCGCAGCCTGGCGTGGGGCGCGAGGTCGCCGACGGTCGTGCCGGCGAGGTCGCCCCAGCCGCGTTCGTCGAGCCACCGGCGAGCGGCGCGCGGATCGGCGCGGCGTCCGGCGAACATGAGCTCCTCGCCGACGAGTCCCGCGGTCGAGACGTTCGGCGCGGGATCGCACACCTCGGGTGCGTCCACGAGCGCGACGCGACGACGAAGGGATGCCGCATCCGCTCCGCCGTCGATCTGCACGGCGCCGCCGTCGGGGCGCATGCGTCCGGACGCGATGAGCCCCAGAACCGAGGGGCGCTGTTCGGTCTCGGCGACGGCGAGGCTCGCGCGCCCCGACCGGTATGACAGCGACGTCGCGGGCAGGGCCGCCCCGCGACGGCCTTTGGTGACGTCGGTGAGGGTGACGTGCATCACAGCTCCTCGAGGATCTCGGGGTGGTCGGCCAACAGGGCGTCGCCGTCGCGCCACGACAGGCCCGCGATGCTCAGGGTGGCACGCACCGCGAGCGATCTGGCCTCGGGCGACGACGCGTCGACGCGCGTGATCACCGTGCGGGCCGTCTCTTCGACGAGCCGCGCGAGTGTCGGGGCCGCGACATCCCTCCGCAGGGTGCCGTCGTCCTGTCCGCGGCGGACGACCGCGCGAGCACGGCTCGGCGCAGGGGCACCAGCGCGTCGGCGGTCTCTTGAACGTGCGCGTCATCCAGGGCGATCGCGGCGATCACCTGCACCTGCGCAGCGGCGGACCACAGTCGGGCGGCGGCGAGGGTCGCGAGCGCGACCGGCGCGCGTCGGTGTCGTCGACGCTCGCCGCGAATGTCGTTGAACCGCCGCGCTCCGTCGGCGATGAGGTCGCGGATGAGGGTGTCGCGGTCGGCGAAGTGGCCGTAGAGGGCTCGGCGCGAGAGCCCGGCGCTGCGCGCGATGGTGTCGATGGAGGCCCGGGGGTCGTGTCCGAGCTCCGACATCGCGGCGGCGAGGATGCCGGCGCGGTTGTCGCGGGCGTCGCGGCGCGGGGGACGCGCGGAATCGGTGGTGCTCACGCCACCACTCTAGCTAAATTGCACAGTGATGTGCAATTTATTGAGGTGGGCTTCAGTCGTCCTGCTCGGTGGGGCGTACCAGCATCTCGTTGACCATCTGACGCCGGGGGCGGGTCACCATGTAGCGGATCGCGTCCGCGATGTCTTCGGCCCGCAGCGTCTCCATCGCATCGAGACGCTTCTGCTGGGCATCACGGATCTCGGCGCGCAGGTGGTCGCGCAGCTCGGTGTCGACGGCGCCCGGTTCGATGAGCCCCACGCGCACGTGGCGGCGACTGAACTCCTGCCGGAACGACTCGCTGAAGGCCCCCACGCCGTACTTGGTGAGGTTGTACACGGCCGAGCCGCGCTTGACTTGGCGCCCGGCCGTCGAGGAGACGTTCACGACGTCGGCCACCCGGCGCGGGCCGTCGGCCGCCGCGGCGAGCAGATGGGGCAGCGCCGCCTCGGTCATCGACAGCAGCGCCGTGAGGTTGAGGTCGACCATGCGGTCCCACTCCTCGACGGGAGCGTCTTCGATCGGCCCGAGGAGCATCACGCCGGCGTTGTTCACCAGGATGTCGAGGCGGCCCAGCTCCGCGACGGTGCGAGCGACGGCATCCGTCGCCTGGGCACGGTCGGTGATGTCGACGGGGATCGCCAGCGCCCGTCCGCCCGCGGCGGTGATGTCGCGCGCCAGTGCCTCCAGCCGATCGGCGCGACGCGCGACGGCCGCGACCGCGGCGCCCTCCGCGGCGAGGGCCAGCGCGGTGGCGCGGCCGATCCCGCTGGATGCTCCGGTGACGAGGGCGACGGTTCCGGTGAGGCTGCTCATGCCGTCAGGCTACGACGGATCGCCGGCCCGCGGCCGCATCGGCGGGTCAGTCGGTGCCGAGGTCGAACGCCGATCCCTCGGATGCTTCGTCCACCGCATCCGCGAGAGCCTCGCGCTCCGCGGAGAACCCGGCGGCGTGCTCGGTGATCTCCTCGGCCGCGCCGGGCTCGAGCGTGCCGACGAGCTCACCCGTCGCGCCGCCGATCAGCCCGAGACCCGCGTACTGCTCGAGCCGCGAGCGCGAGTCGGCGATGTCGAGGTTGCGCATGGTGAGCTGGCCGATGCGGTCGGTGGGGCCGAACGCGGCGTCGCCGACTCGCTCCATCGAGAGCTTCTCGGGCGAGTACGACATGGTCGGGGCGACCGTGTCGAGGATCGTGTAGTCCTCGCCGCGCCGCAGGCGCAGGTGACCGTACCCGAGATCGTGGAGCCGACCCACTTCTGGATCGACTCGCGCAGCATGAGTGACTGCGGCTCGAGCCACCGACCCTCGTACATCAGGCGGCCGAGGCGGCGTCCCTGCTCGTGGTACGTCGCGAGAGTGTCTTCGTTGAGGATGCTGTTGACCAGCCGCTCGTACGCGATGAACAGCAGCGCCATGCCCGGCGCCTCATAGATTCCGCGCGCGATTTCGCCTCGATGATGCGGTTCTCGATCTGGTCGCTCATGCCGAGGCCGTGGCGCCCGCCGATGCGGTTGGCCTCGAAGACCAGGGCGACCGGGTCGGCGTACTCGGTCCCGTTGAGGGCGACCGGACGCCCGCCGTCGAAGGTCACCGTGACGTCTTCGGTGGCGATCTCGACGGCAGGATCCCAGAAGCGCACACCCATGATCGGCTCGACGGTCTCGAGTGACACGTCGAGGTGCTCGAGGGTCTTGGCCTCGTGCGTCGCGCCCCAGATGTTGGCGTCGGTCGAGTACGCCTTCTCGGCGGAGTCGCGATACGGGAAGCCGTGGGCGACGAGCCACTCGCTCATCTCCTTGCGGCCGCCGAGTTCCGTCACGAAGTCGGCGTCCAGCCACGGCTTGTAGATGCGCAGCGAGGGGTTGGCGAGCAGACCGTAGCGGTAGAAGCGCTCGATGTCGTTGCCCTTGTACGTGGAGCCGTCGCCCCAGATGTCGACGCCGTCTCCTTCATCGCGCGCACGAGCAGCGTGCCGGTGACGGCGCGGCCCAGAGGCGTAGTGTTGAAGTAGGTGCGCCCGCCCGAGCGGATGTGGAACGCGCCGCACGACAGCGCCCCGAAGCCCTCTTCGACCAGCGCGCGCTTCGCGTCGACACGATGCGCGCCACCTCGGCGCCGTACTCCAGGGCCCGGCCGGGGATCGCCTCGATGTCGTCTTCGTCGGGCTGGCCGAGGTCACCGGTGTAGGTGCACGGCACCGCACCCTTGTCGCGCATCCACGCGACGGCGACCGAGGTGTCCAGCCCCCCGGAGAAGGCGATGCCCACGCGCTCGCCGACGGGCAGGGACTGGAGGACCTTCGACATGCCTCGATCCTATCGACGACGGCGAATCGGCCGCGCCGCGGCATCCGTCCGGTGACGGGTGCGTGCGTGGCATCGGCCGTCGCTCTACGCCTTCTCGGCCCCCGTGGCGAGCACGACGCGGGCTCCGGCCTGCGCGGCGATCGCAAGGGTCGCCGCATCGGCGCGCTCGGTGGTCACCACGACGTCGAAGTCGCTGATCGCCGCGATGCGGTAGGAGCCGCTGCCCGGGAACTTCGCCGTCGTCGCCACCAGGATCGAGCGATCGGCGGCCTGGCGCATCCGGCCTTTGATGCTGGCCTCCTGGGTGAGATCGGTCACCACGGCGCCGTCGGCCTTCACCCCGGTGCTGCTGATGACGGCCACGTCGGCGCGTACGAGCGCGAGCGCCTCCTCGGTGAGCGGACCCACGAGCGTCCGAGGCTTGGATCCCACCATGCCGCCGAGCAGCACCAGTGTCACGTGGGTCGTCGTCGGAGAGCGCGTCGAGCACGGCGAGGCTGTTCGTGATCACCGTCACGGGGCGGCCGCGGAGGCGGCGCGCCAGACGCAGCGTGGTGATGCCGATATCGAGGAGCACCACGTCGCCGTCGGCAATGAGATCCGACGTCGCCACGGCGATCGCCTCCTTCTCGCGAGTGTCGTCGTCGATCGCGGCGAGTGCCTCCTGGGCGACCGAGACCGTCGCCCCGCCGTGCACGCGCCGCAGGCGGGATCCCAGCTCCAGGCGTTCCAGGTCGCGACGCACCGTCGTTCCGCTGACGCCGAGCAGGCGCGAGAGCTCCTCGACGGTGACGCTCCCGACGGCTTCCAGCCGTTCGAGGATGGCGGCCTCGCGCTGATGCGTCAACATGCTGGACTCCTCGGTTGCGGGGGAGCTTTCAGAATCCCGGTGCTCATTTGCGCTCATATTAACGCCGCCTGAACGCCTTCTGTCGCTCATTTGAAAGTACTCGTCGACGTATCGCCAGAAACGTGCAGGACGCCTAGCGTGGCATCGGCCACCCCTGCCGCTGAGCGCGGCGGCCGACCCGACATCCTTCTTCCCCCCAGGAGTACTCCGTGAAAACCCCTCGTTTGCTCGCCTCTCTCGCCGCCGTCGCGGTTGCGGGACTCGCGCTCGCCGGCTGCAGCCAAGGCGGCGCGAGCGCCTCGTCGACCGACGGCTCCGACAAGACCCTCACGGTCTTCGTCAGCGCCGACACCAACATCCAGGACCTCTGGCAGAAGACCCTCGTCCCCGCCTTCGAGAAGGACAACCCCGGCTACACGGTGAAGGTCGATTTCGACCTCCACGGCGCCCACGACCAGCAGACCGTCGCCAAGCTCACCGCCGCGACCCTGCAGCACACCGACCCGGGCTACGACATCATCGACGCGGGCTTCGTCTCGCAGGTCGCCGCGTCGGGCCTGCTCACGAAGAGATGACGTCCGACCAGATTCCCGGACTCGCCGACGTGCCGCAGGCGCTCGTTAGAGGCCGCCGCCGGCGGAGTGCCCTATCGCGGGTCGAGCGTCCTGCTCGCCTACAACACCAAGACCGTCCCGACGCCCCCTCGGGCGATGTCCGACCTTCTCGCGTGGATCAAGGCCAACCCGGGTCAGTTCACCTACTGCCCGCCCAGCACCGGTGGCAGCGGCGGATCGTTCGTGACCACGGTGCTCGACCAGTACGTCTCCTCCGCCGACCGCGCCAAGCTCGCGACGGAGGCTGCGCCCGAGCTCGAGGGCGACTGGGATCAGGGCTTCGCCGCGCTTGCCGCTCTCAACCCGTACGTCTATCAGAACGGCGTCTACCCGAACGGCAACAACCAGGTGCTCGATCTCCTCGCCAGCGGCCAGATCGCGATGGCCCCGGTGTGGAGCGACCAGTTCGTCACCGGCGTCAAGAACGGTCAGATCCCCTCCACCATCTCGTTCCACCCAGATCTCCGACCCGTCGTTCACCGGCGGCGCGACCTCCCTCGGCGTCCCTTCCGCGTCTCCGCGCCAAGCGGCGGCCATCAAGCTCCTGTCGTGGATCCTCACCCCGACCGCGCAGACGCTCATCGCCGAGAGCATCGCCGGCTACCCGGTGATCCCGCTCGACAAGCTCCCCGACTCGGTGCAGGCCGAGTTCAAGAACGCCGACATCGGCAACCTCCGTCCGGGGTACTTCTCGGCCAACGCCGCCGACATGAACAAGGCCTGGCGCAGAAGGTCCCCGGCAAGTGACCATCGACGCCGTCGCCGATCGCGTGACGGCGCGAGCGGACCGTCGGGCCCACGCGGCCCGGCGGCCCCCCGTCGCCGGCTTCCTGCTCGCCCTCCCTCCCGTGCTGGTGGTCGCGCTGTTCATCGGGGTGCCGGTGGTGCTCGCGCTCGCCTTCAGCGTCGGATTCACGGGCGGGCTCAACGCCGTCATCGCCGCGATCGGCCAGAACGTCCATCGTGCGGACGGGCTGGTTCCGACCTTCGCGGCCTACGGCGACGTGTTCGCCACCGACAGCTTCTGGCAGGATCTCGCGCTCACTCTCGGCGTCACCGCCGCCAGCACGGCGATCGTGGTCGTGCTGGCCGGCGGAAATCGGCCTGTACCTGAGGCTGCACGGCGGATTTCTCGCTCGGCTGCTGTCGGCGGTGGCCATCGTGCCGCTGTTCATCCCGGTCGTCATCGCCTCCTGGGCGATCCTGACGTTCTACGCCGCCGACGGGTTCCTCAGCAGCGCGGCCGCGCAGGTCGGCCTCACCGCCCCGGTCTGGTCGTACACCGCCGTCGCCGTGGTGATCGGTTCGGCGTGGACCTCGCTGCCGTTCGCGGTGCTGATGATCGCCTCGGGGCTTCAGTCGATTCCCGACGCTCTGATCGACGCGGCGCGCGACGCCGGCGCAGGCACGGTCCGCATCGTACGTACCGTGCTGCTGCCCATGAGCGCGGTGCCGATCGTGATCGCGGTGACCTTCACCGCGATCGGCGTGATCGGCTCGTACACCGTGCCGTACTTCACCGGCCCCAACGCGCCCACGATGCTCGGCGTCGCACTGGCGAACTACTTCACCTCGTACAACCAACCGCAGCAGTCTCTGGTGATGGCCTTCGTGGTCTTCCTCGCGGCATCCGGGATCGGCGCCCTCTACGTGTGGGCGAACTTCCGCACCGCACGGCGCGAGGGGAGGGCGTGATGCGGTACCCGGTCTCTGCCGTGATGCGCGCCTGCGGGGCGGCCGTCTTCGCCGTCGTGTTGCTGACGTTCGTGCTCGGACCCCTCGTCTGGCTCGGTGCGCACGCCTTCGCCGACACCTGGACGTACCCGAACCTGTTGCCCGACGCGTGGACGCTCCGCTGGTGGTCGACCGTGTTCGGCGACCCGTCGTTGGGCGAGTCGATCCAGAACTCCCTGCTGATCAGCCCGATCGTCGTGCTGGTCTCGGCCGTGGTGTGTCTGCCGGCCGCGTACGCCTTCGCGCGCCTGGAGTTCCCGGGCAGGCGTCTTTTCCTCATCGGGCTCTTCGCGACGAACGCCTTCCCGAAGATGGGGCTGTTCGCCACGCTCGCCTCGCTCTACTACGCGCTGGGTCTGATGAACACCGTCGCCGGAGTGGTGGTGGTGCAGTTGCTGGGCACGGTCGTCTTCATGACGTGGATCCCGGCGGCGGCGTTCGCCTCGGTGCCCCGCTCGCTCGAGGAGGCGGCGCGAGACGCCGGCGCCTCGCGGGTGCGCGTGTTTCTCACCGTCACCCTGCGCATGGCCCTCCCGGGGATCCTCGTGGGTGCGGTGATGGCGTTCCTCGCGGCATTCGACGAAGCCCAGGGCACCTATCTCGTGGGCGCTCCCGACATCCTCACCATGCCGACGCAGATGTACACCCTCGTCCTCAACTACCCCAAACAGGTGGCCGCGGTCTTCTCGATCCTGCTGGCCATCCCCTCGGTGGTGCTGCTCCTGGCCGTGCGCAAGCACGTCATGGGCGGCCAGCTCGCCGAGGGCTTCCAGCTCAAGTAGCAGAAGGAGCATGCCGTGACCTCTCCCTCCTCCTCGACCCTCGTGCCCAGGCCGAGGCGACGGATGCTGCGCCGCGCCCCGGCGGCCTGCAGCTCACCGCCCTGCACAAGACCCTCGGCGGCCGCACCATCATCGATAGCCTCGACCTCGCGGTGGAGCGCGGCGAGATGGTCTCGCTGCTGGGCCCGTCAGGGTGCGGCAAGACCACCACGCTGCGGATGATCGCCGGTTTCCTCGCGCCCGACCGGGGGACGATCACGATGGCCGGCCGCGATGTGACCGGCCTCGGACCCGACAAGCGGCCGAGCGCGATGGTGTTCCAGAACTACGCGCTGTGGCCGCACATGACCGTGGCGCGGAACGTGTCGTACCCGTTGCGGGTGCGCCGCCTGCCCCGCGCGCAGGTGGAGGAGCGGGTGGATGCCGTGCTGCGCCTGGTCAACCTCCTGCATCATCGCGACTCCCGTCCCCCGCGGATCTCCGGTGGTGAGCAGCAGCGTGTCGCGCTGGCGCGTGCGCTGGTGCAGGAGCCGGAAGTGCTCCTGCTCGACGAGCCGCTCAGCAACCTCGATGCCCGGTTGCGGGTGAAGGTGCGGGAGGAGATCCGCGAGCTGCAGCAGCGCCTGGGCATCACGACGGTGATCGTGACGCACGACCAGGAGGAGGCGATGTCGATCTCCGACCGTGTCGCGGTGATGAACGCCGGGCGCGTGGAGCAGTTCAGCACCCCGACCGAGCTGTACCGTCTGCCGGCCACGGAGTTCGTCGCGACCTTCATCGGCTCGCTGACCCGGATCGAGGGCGCGTTCGACGGCGCGCGCATCGTGGAAGGACCGGGAGTGGTGGGCGTCCGGCCCGAAGACGTCGTCTTCACCGTTCACGCGCGCGCCCGGGTGCCGAGAGCGCGGTCGTCGAGCGCGTCGTGCCGCACGGTCACTTCCACGAGGTGCGGGTGCGCGCCGCGCGGACGCGGTGCTGAGCTCGTTCGTCACCGGCACACCGCCCTCACCGGGGGCGGTCGGGTTCGCGTCGATCTCCTCCGCCCTGGTCTATCGCGACGGGCGTCTGGTCGGGCGCGTCGAGGGGGTGCGCCGATGAGCGGGCACACGACCGTGCCGGCGCCCCGCGCGGGTCTGCGCGCACCGGGGCGACTCCTCGACCTTCCGCGAGAACACCCTCCCCGCCATCCGGTCGGCGATCGACAAGGGCGCCGACATCGTCGAGATCGACGTGCGGCTGACCGCCGACGGCGAGGTGGTGGTGCTCCACGATGCCACCCTCGAGCGGCTGTGGGGAGATCCGCGCGCCGTCCTCCTCCGTGCCGGCCGACGCGGTCGCAGCCCTCGGCGACGCCGATCACCGCCCTCCGCTCCTGCGCGAGGTGCTGCCCTGTTCACGGGTGCCGCCGCCCGCCTCGTGATCGACATGGAAGACACGGGCCCCGCCGCGGCCGCTCACGCGGTGGGTGCGCGCGGCCGGCGCGCGTGTGGAGTGGTGCGGCGACCTGGAGGCGATGCGGATGCTGCGCGCGCTCGATCCCCACGCGCACATCTGGCTGCCGTGGCGCCGCAGCGACCCGCCGACGGCCGCCGACGTGGCCGAGCTCGCGCCGATCCTCGTGAACGTGCCGTTCGTCCTCGCCGACGGACGTTTCGTCGGCGCCGTGCACGGGCTGGGCCTGGCGCTCACGGCGCGTGGACGGTCGACGAGGAGCACGACATGGCGCGCCTGCTCGCGCTCGGCGTCGACACCCTCACGACCAATCGCCTGGATCGGCTCCAGGCGATGATCGGTGGCGGCGCGGCATCCGTCGACGAGCCGCTCGCGGAGGCAGCTCGATGAGCCCCGTCGCCCTGATGGCCCCCGACGAGCTCGCCGCCGCCCACGTGCTGGCGCGGGAGCTGGGCACGTGGGCGGCCGAGGAGACCCGCGCGCACCGGGTGACCTCGGTCTCGACGAAGGCCCACCCCGCCGATCTCGTGACGGAGCTGGACCGCTCGATCGAGCGAGGTGCGCAGAGCAGTTCTGGCCCGCTTTCCCGGGCACGCCTTCGTGGGAGAGGAGTACGGCGGAGAACCCGTGCCGGGGACTCCGACCTGGTACCTCGATCCGGTCGACGGCACCACGAACCTCGCCAACGGGGTGCCGTGGACGGCGTTCTCTCTGGCGCTCGCGGTCGACGACGAGCCCCTCGTGGGGGTCGTCGCCGACCCGTGGCGGCGCGCCGTGTTCGACGCCGTGCGCGGCGGCGGCGCACGGCGAGATGGTGAGCCGTTGACCGTGCCGGCGCGCGCCGCGCTGCGAGGCGGAGTGGTGGGCACCGAGCTCGCGGGGCACCTCGCATGGCCGGGCATGGACGAGCTGGCCCGGTCGCTCTCGGCGGCCTTCTGCACGCTTCGCGTGCGTGATGGGGTCGGGCACCCTCACCCTGGTCGGCCCGGCGGCAGGACGCGGGAGCGGAGCCGTGGTGCATCGCTTCAGCCCGATCGATCACCTCGCCGCGGTGCTCATCGCCCACGAGGCGGGCGCGGTGGTGCGGGATGCCGAGGGTCGCGCGACGCTGTTCCCCTCCGCGGGCGGAGTGATGGTGGCCGATCCCGAGGTCGCCGACGAACTGCACGGCCTCTGGGTGTCGGCACTGCCCCGGTAGGATGGGGTGTAACCGTCAACGACACGGGGGAGCGTCCCATGCCAGGCATCGTCATCGTCGGAGTGCAATGGGGGGACGAGGGCAAGGGAAAGGCCACCGATCCTCCTGGGTGAGCGCACCGACTGGGTGGTCAAGTTCAACGGCGGCAACAACGCCGGTCACACGGTCGTCATCGGCGACGAGAAGTACGCCCTGCACCTGCTGCCGTCGGGCATCCTCTCGCCGGGTGTGAACGCGGTCATCGGCAACGGCGTCGTCGTCGACCTCGAGGTGCTGTTCGCCGAGCTGGAGGCGCTCGCCGCCCGCGGGGTCGACACCAGCCGCCTGAAGCTGAGCGCCAACGCGCACATCATCACGCAGTACCACCGCACGCTCGACAAGGTCACCGAGCGCTTCCTCGGCAAGCGGATGATCGGCACGACGGGCCGCGGGATCGGTCCCGCCTATGCCGACAAGATCAACCGCGTCGGCATCCGCGTGCAAGACCTCTTCGACGAGAACATCCTGCGCCAGAAGGTCGAGGGCGCCCTCGACCAGAAGAACCACCTGCTGGTGAAGGTGTTCAAACCGCCGCGCGATCACGATCGACGAGATCGTCGACGACCTCCTCTCGTACGCCGAGCGCCTGCGGCCGATGGTCTGCGACACCGGGCTGCTTCTCAACCAGGCGCTCGACGCCGGCGAGGTCGTGGTGTTCGAGGGCGGTCAGGCCACCATGCTCGACATCGACCACGGCACCTATCCGTTCGTGACCTCGTCGTCGGCGACCGCGGGCGGAGCCTCGACGGGCTCGGGTGTGCGGCCCCGGCCGGCTCGACCGCATCGTGGGCATCGTCAAGGCGTACACGACGCGCGTCGGATCGGGTCCTTTCCCGACCGAGCTGTTCGACGAGCAGGGCGACTTCCTCCGCTCGCGCGGCTTCGAGTTCGGCACCACCACGGGTCGCCCCCGCCGGGTGGGCTGGTACGACGCGCCGATCACCCGTTACGCCACCCGCATCAACGGGATCACCGACCTGGTGCTGACCAAGCTCGACATCCTCACGGGGCTTGAGCGCATCCCCGTGTGCGTCGCCTACGACGTCGACGGCGAGCGGTTCGACGAGGTGCCCGTGAACCAGACCGATTTCCACCACGCGAAGCCGATTCTGGAGTACTTCCCCGGCTGGTCCGACGACATCTCCGGTGCGCGCACGTTCGACGAGCTGCCCCAGGCGGCGCAGGACTACGTGCTCGCGCTCGAGGCGATGAGCGGCACGCGCATCTCGGTGATCGGCGTGGGCGCTGCCCGTGACGCCGTCATCGTGCGCCACGACCTCGTGGACTGATGAGGTTCTGGCTCGGCGGCTACGGCGCTGACGGCGGAGGCGACGCGACCGGGATCGGCGCCCTGCTCGCCGGCGCGTCCGACGCACCGCTTGCCGGCGGAGCCCTCGCCTTCGGGGGCACGGCGGCGCGGGCGGATTCGCCGTCATGGCTGGCGCAGCATCCGACTCTCGACGTGATCTACGCAGCGCTCGAACACCGGGGGCGCGTGGCCGCGTTCCGTCGGGTGGGTGAGGACTCCCTCGTGCCGCTGGGCTCGCCCGTCGCGGCCGGCGAGGCGGTCTGCCACGCCGTGGTCGCCCCCGACGGCCGGTCGCTGATCGCCAGCTGCTGGGGCGACGGTCGCGTGGTGCGCATGGCGCTGGATGCCACGGGCGCACCGTCGTCGCCGACTCTCGGGGCGGCGGCGGCGGACCCGTACGCGGGCCCGGTCGATCCGTTCGCCGCGTCGCATGCCGATGAGGGCATGGATGCTGCCGCTCGCGCCATGGAGACCGAGCTCGCCGAGGCCGCGCGCTCGCTGCGCGCCGCCGCCGGCGACGAGTTCGCGCACCTCGTGCCCGGGTACGACGATGAGCCGGCCCCCGTCACGGCCGGCGGAGTGCTGCTCGGCGGCCCCGCGGATGCGGGCGAAGAGCCCGAACAGCGGATGTCGCGCGCGCACGCGGCGGTGTTCCTGCCTGACGGGCGTATCGCCACGACCGACCTCGGCTTCGACCTCGTGCGGATCTGGCGGGTGGCGGCATCCGGTCTCCGACCCGACCACGAGGTGGTGCTGCCGCGCGGAACCGGTCCGCGGCACCTGGTGCTGCACCCGAGCGGCCACCTGCACGTGGTGACGGAGTATTCGTGCGAGGTGTTCACACTCGCGCCCGACCGGAGCGGCCGATGGCGGCTGCTGGCCGGTGTGCCGGTGGTGCCGATCGTCTCGCCCGGGTGACAGCGCGGCCGAGCTGTCGCGCTCGCACGACGGTGAGTTCCTCTACGCCGGTGTGCGCGGGAGTGACACGATCGGGGTGCTGCGGGTGCGCGGCGCGGGGGAGCGCCTCGAGCCGGTCGCCCTCGTCGACGCCGGGGTGGACGGCCCGCGCCATCACCTCGTCGTGCGAGACACCCTGCTCGTGGCGGGGCAGCACTCCGACGACGTGGTCTCGCTCACGCTCGACATCCGCACGGGCGTGCCCGGCCGCGTGCGCTCACGCGCTGAGGCTTCCGTCGCCCACGTGCATCCTTCCCGCGCGGCGCTTGACCGCCCGCCCCCTCCCCGCGCCGTACATCCAGTGCACGGGTTGCGCGCGAGCGCACGACCTCGACACGGTCCACAACCCGTGCACTCGCGCACAAGTCGTGCAGTAGGCGGGGCGGGGCGCGGGCGCGGCGCGGCGGCTAGAGCTTCGCGTCCTGGCGCGGGATCAGCACCTGCTTGATGATGAGCAGGATCGACGCGGTCACGGGGATCGCCACCAGCGCGCCGAGGAGGCCGAGCAGCGTGCCGCCGACGAGCGCGCCGATCACCACGAGAGAGCCGGGGATCGAGATCGCCTTGCTCATCACGCGGGGGGTGAGGATGTATGCCTCGACCTGAATGTAGACGAGGTAGGCGATCGCGAAGATCAGCGCCGCGACCGGGTTCGTGAACAGCGCCAGCACCGACGCGACACCCCAGTACAGCACCGGACCGACGAGCGGGATGAGCGTGATCAGGAAGGCCAGCACGCCCATCAGCGCCGGGAACGGCAGCCCGAGGAACAGGTGGAGGAAGAACGCGACGAGCGAGTTGAAGAAGGCCAAGACGACCATCCCCATCAGGTAGGCGCCCACCGACTGCGTGATCTCCTCGGTCATCGCGGCGACCTTGGTCCGGCTGCGTGCGGGGACCACGCGGTAGAACGAGCTCTTCATCAGGTCGAGCGAGGCGACGAAGTACAGAGTCAGCACGAGGACGATCAGCACCCCGGAGATCCCGGAGAAGATCGTCACGCCCACCTTCAGCGCTCCTCCGCCGATCGCGGCGATGTTGGCGGGGTTCGTGAGGAAGTTCTGCAGGTCGGTGAGCAGCGTGTTGAGGCCCTCACCGAACTGGCCCTCCAGCCAGTGATACACCTCGGTGTGCGTGAAGTCGCGGATGGTCTGGGGGATGGCGTTGACGAACGACGCGATCTGATCGATGACCGTGGGCAGGATCAGCGACAGCACTCCCGCGATCACGACGACGAGCCCGACGAACAGCGTCACGATCGCCCACACGCGCTTCATTCCGCGCCGCTCGAGCCACCGCAGCATCGGGTCGAGGCCGAGCGCGGCGAACAGGGCGAAGGCGATGTAGATGATCACGGTCGACAGGTTTCGACAGGGCGATGCCGAGGAGGATGGCGGCGAGGCCGCCCAGCGTGAGCCCGAACCCGGCCGTGAAGGGACTCGCCACGCGACCCCAGAACACGCGGTTCTCCGGAACCGATGTCGGTGCCGGCGGCGGCGTGTCAACGGTCGCGGTCGCCGGTACGGCGTCGGAGGGGCGGGACTCGTCGTCGGTCATGGCACTCACTCTAGGTGCGTGCACTCGTCGGGCCGCGTTCATCCGGGCACGGTATCGTGCGAGGAGTTCGAGGGAGGACCGAAATGACCGACGCCGCCGACCCCCACGTCACCCTGCAGCGTTTGCGCGCGAGCATCGACAACATCGATGCGGCCCTCATCTTCCTGCTGGCCGAGCGGTTCCGCTGCACGCAGCAGGTCGGCGAGCTCAAGGCGACCCACGGGATGCCCGCGTCCGACCCCGACCGCGAGAGCCGTCAGATCGCCCGGCTGCGCAGCCTCGCCGTCGACGCCGACCTCGATCCCGAGTTCGCGCAGAAGTGGTTCACCTTCGTCGTCGCCGAGGTCATCCACCACCACGAGCGCGCCGCCGAGAACCGCTGACCGTCCTGCGTCGCCCCGCGCCGGCGCGCTCGCCCAGATGACTCGACCCGCGGGTGTGCGCCTCGTGAAGCAGCAGTTCGCGTGACTTCTCTGAGGCGACGGATGCTGCGCCCGCCCTCAGTGCGTCGGCTTCGGGCGCACCACACGGCCGGGCGCGGTCGCGGGCGACGCGGGCGACGGCGACCGGCAGCCGGGGCTGCGTAGGCGCCGCGCCGGGCGAGACCGACGGCGCGGGACTGGACGTGGTCGCGGGGGCGACAGCATCCGTGGTCGTGGCGGCTCGACCGGCGGCAGCTCGAGCGCGACCTTCTTCTCGAGCACCTCGATCGCCTCGTCCGAGACCGAGATGAGGCCGTCGAGCTCTTCGCGCACACGCTTGTAGGCGAGCTGGCGCTCGGCCGGGGTCGCGGCCTGGTCGACCGCGACGGTGAGCAGCTGCTTCGCCATGTCGAGCCGTTTGCGTTCGGCGTCGCTGAACGACGAGTCGCGCAGGCGCCGGGCGTCGCGCTCTGCGACGTCGAAGGCGACCTCGTAGTCGGTGACGGCCGTGCGGTACTCGGCGAGCTGCGCCGCCGATATGCGGGCCGTGGGCGCGTCGGGCCGCAGGGTGTCGGCGACCTTCTTCGCCCGGAGGAACGCCGCGGTGAGCGGCTGGCGGCCGTCACTCATCGCGGGGAAGGCGATGAGCTTGGCGACGTCGAGCTCGTAGTCCAGCCAGCGATGCGTGACGTCGTCGTGAGCGGCGAACAGCTTCGCCAGCTGCGCGCGGTGCGACTCGGGAGCCGGAACACCGGAGGCACGAGTCGGTGCGGTGGATGTGCGCGCCGCTTTCAGCTCCGCCTTCACGCGCAGGGTCTCGAGCCTTCGCTGGTGGCGCGCCCGCGATCCGCGCTCCCACGCCCTCGCGATACCGCCCAACCCGAAGATGACGGGGAAGATCAGCCACCAGTGGCCGCTGAGAAACCCCCAGAACTCTTGCACGAGGCCCATGCTAAGCCCGGTGTCGTGAGGTCGGGCAGCGCGGCGTCAGGGCCGGGGCGGCGCCCGCGATCGCGCAGGGCGTCCATCGACGATCGGAGGGCCCGGTGGGCTCCGTCGGCGATTCCCTGCGCGATGCCGTTCCAGGCGTCGGCGACCGCGTCGGCCACGCCGTCGGCGGCCGATGGCACGGACTCTCCCGCCCGCCGCCGAGCGTCGAGCTCGGCGGCGTCGAACGCGTGCCCGAGCCGGCGCACCGCGTCGCGGTAGGCCGCGTACGCGGCGGGGGTGGTCCGTGCGCGGGCGGACGACGGCCGCAGCTGCGCGGCGAGACGCTGCTCGCGGAGGAAGGGGATGAGCGCCGGCGCGTGGGCGTCGGTCATCGTGGGATACGAGATGGCGAGGGCCGGGTCGGTCTCATACGCCATCCACGCGAGAGCACGGCGTCGTGCGTCGCCATGAGTCGCGCGAGCGGCAGGGCCTCGTCGGCGCAGTTCCAGGCCGGCAGGGTCGCTCGAGCCGCTTTGACCGCCGCGCGTCGGGCCCGCACATCGACGCCCGTCGCCTTGACCTCGCGCTGCGCGATCAGCACCCTGTGGCGTGCGCCGGCCAGGGCTTCGGCGGGGCCTGTCTGCCGTGCCTGGAGGCGTGCGACGTCCGCGCCGGCCGCCTGCACCTCGGCGCGTGCGCGGACGGCGGCATCCTGCGCCTGCTGCAGATCGTGCAGTGCGGCATCCAGCTCGATCCGGCGTGCCGCGCCGCGCGTCATGCGGCGCGAGATCGCGCGGCGCCGACGGTGTCGCACGCCGAACCAGGTGGCCGCGCCGCCCCCGGCCACAGCCGGCGCGACCCACCACCACTCGGCGAGCACGAGCACGGGATCCACGACCTCATGCTATGTCGGGCCCACACGGCCGAGACGGGTGCCGGGCGTTTCGTCTCGCTGTGCTCGCTCAACGATCGGGGTGCGTCGCGGTCGTCGAGCGGGGATCGCTGGCGACGAAACGAACCGCCGTGGACGAACGGATGCTGCGGCTCAGCCGAACAGCAGCGCGATCACCGTCGCGCCGCCGCCGACCAGGATGAGCGCGACGATGACGACCCACGCGATGATCTTCACCCGCCGCTGTCGGGCGGTGTCGAACGCGGTGTAGTCGTCGTCGTCGGACATGGGCACCAGTTTAGACGGCGGGCTCCGACACGGTGGGTCCGAACGCGGCCGGCAGGGTGCCGGTCGACAGCGCGCGCAGCTCGGGCACCGGAATCGTGAAGACGTCCTGCACCTCGAGGGCGGACGAGCCGTCGGCGGCGACATCGGTGACGCCGATCCGGAGCACCGGATAGCCGCGGCCCTCGCACAGGCCCCGGAACTTCACGTCGTCCTCGCGCGGAACGGTGACCAGCACGCGGCCCGTGGACTCGGCGAAGAGGGCGGCGGCAGCATCCACTCCGTCGCGCTCCATCAGCTCGCGCAGCCACACCCGCGCGCCCACGCCGAAGCGCAGCACCCCGTCGGTGAGGGCCTGGGCGAGGCCTCCCGCCGACAGGTCGTGGGCAGACGAGACGAGCGACTGCTGACCGGCCGCGTGGAGGAGCTCGGCGAGCTTCTTCTCCTGCGCGAGGTCGACGGCCGGCGGGCGACCGCCGAGGTGACCGTGGATCGTTCCCGCCCACTGCGAGCCGCTCAGCTCGGTGGCGGTGACGCCGAGGAGGTAGATGTTCTCGCCGGCGTCCTGCCAGCCCGACGGGATGCGCCGGGCGACGTCGTCGATGATGCCGAGCACCCCCACGACCGGCGTCGGGTGGATCGGCACGTCGCCGGTCTGGTTGTAGAACGAGACGTTTGCCGCCCGTGACGGGAATGCCGAGCTCGAGGCATCCGTCCGACAGGCCCTCGACGGCCTGCGAGAACTGCCACATGACCTCGGGGTTCTCGGGGCTGCCGAAGTTGAGGCAGTCGGTGACAGCGGTGGGCACCGCGCCGGTCACGGCGACGTTGCGGTACGCCTCGGCGAGGGCGAGTTTCGCGCCCTGATAGGGGTCGAGCTGGCAGTAGCGGCCGTTGCAGTCGGTGGCGATCGCGAAGCCCAGGCCCGACTCCTCGTCGACGCGGATCATGCCGGCGTCGTCGGGGAAGCTCAGGGCGGTGTTGCCGAGCACGTAGTAGTCGTACTGGTTGGTGATCCACGACGTGTCGGCCAGGTTCGGGCTCGACACGAGCCGCGTGAACTCGTCGCGCAGCACCTCGGGGTCGCTGGAGCGGGGAGCGCCGCCGCGGAGTCGTCGCGCAGGGCGTCGATCCAGGTCGGGTAGGCGACGGGCCGGTCGTACACCGGGCCGTCGACGGCCACCGTGGAGGGGTCGACGTCGACGATGCGCTCGCCGTGCCAGTCGATGACGAGCCGCCCGTCGCCGGTGACCTCGCCGAGCACGCTGGTCTCGACATCCCACTTCTGCACGACCGCGAGGAACGCGTCGAGCTTCTCGGGGGAGACGATCGCCATCATGCGCTCCTGCGACTCCGACATGAGGATCTCCTCGGCGGTGAGCGAGGGGTCGCGCAGCAGCTCGTTGTCGAGCGAGACGCGCATGCCGCTGTTGCCGTTGGCGGCCAGCTCGCTCGTGGCGCACGAGATACCGGCGGCGCCGAGGTCTTGGATGGCCTCGACGAGGTCGTCGCGGTACAGCTCGAGGCAGCACTCGATGAGCACCTTCTCGGCGAACGGATCGCCCACCTGCACCGCGGGGCGCTTGGTCGGCCCGCCCTCGGAGAAGGTGTCGGAGGCGAGGATGGATGCTCCGCCGATGCCGTCGCCGCCGGTGCGGGCGCCGAACAGCACGACCTTGTTGCCGGCTCCGCTCGCGTTGGCGAGCTTGATGTCTTCGTGGCGCATGACGCCGACTGCGAGGGCGTTGACGAGCGGGTTGGCCTGGTAGACCGAGTCGAACACCGTCTCGCCGCCGATGTTGGGCAGGCCCAGGCAGTTGCCGTAGAAGGAGATGCCGCTGACGACGCCGTGCACGACGCGGGCGGTGTCGGGGTCGTCGATCGCTCCGAAGCGGAGCTGGTCCATGACGGCCACGGGGCGTGCGCCCATCGAGATGATGTCGCGCACGATGCCGCCCACTCCGGTCGCGGCGCCCTGGAACGGCTCGATGTAGCTCGGGTGGTTGTGCGACTCGACCTTGAAGGTCACCGCCCAGCCCTTCGCCCACATCGACGACGCCGGCGTTTCTGGCCCATGCCGACCATCAGGCGCGTCTTCATCTCGTCGGACACCTTCTGGCCGAACTGGCGGAGGTAGATCTTCGACGACTTGTAGGAGCAGTGCTCCGACCACATCACCGAGTACATCGCCAGCTCGCCCGACGTGGGGCGGCGCCCGAGGATCTCGCGGATCTTGGCGTACTCGTCGGGCTTCAGGCCGAGAGCGGCGTACGGCTGCTCCTTCTCCGGCGTGGCGGCGGCGTTGTCGACGGTGTCGATGAGGGGTGCGGTCACGCGGCTGAGCTCCAGGAATCGGGGATGCCGGACGGGGTTCAGTCTAGTTCGCGCGGGTGCCGGCGTGCGGGCGCGGCGGTACGGCTGCGCGCGGTTGGGTGCGTGCGTATACGAACTTCGCAGGATCGCGCGAACTTCGCAGGATTTCCGCGATCGGCTGCGAAGTACGCGCGGATCTGCGAACTTCGTTCGAGGGATCAGGCCCGGAGCGACCCGAACGCGTCTTGGAGCACCGCTGTGTCGTAGACGATGTGCAGCTCGCGGATCTTTCCTCCGTGGTCGAGCTCTGCGATGTCGACGACCCGGAACGGTGCCGGGGTGCCGTTCGAGAGCGTCCAGTCGAAGTCGAACCAGAAGGCGATCGAGTCGTCGGCGTGGAACACCCTGCGCAAGGAGAGCTTCGACTCGCGGGTGTCGGCGAACAGGCGCGGGTAGAACTCCCGGGCGAGCACGTCACCGTACAGCGGCGAGTGCACGACGGCATCGGCCGTGAAGAGTTCGAGCACTCGCGCCGGTTCGCCCGACTCGAGCGCGGCGAGGTAGTCGTGGGCGAGAGTCACCGGATCAGGGTATCTGCCGGTTTCGTGTGTCGGAGGAACTGGTTGCTGACGGCCGGTACGTGGATGCCGACGCCCGTGTGCCGCCGGGCCGACGACGCGGAGCCACAACGGTGTCGTGCCTTGAGCTCAGCGGGAGCGCCGCCGGACCGACGTGCTCCCGCCGAAGCCGATGAGCACGTCGGCGAAGAATCGAGGATGCCGGACGGAGTCTCTGGCGCCCAACCGTAGGCTGGGCGCACCCAGACCGAAAGGCGCGCCATGGCCATCCTCAACTTCCAGCTCGTCGTCAGCGGCGACTTCGCCTCCGCGCAGGACGCCACGCGCGCCGCTCTCGAATCCGCCGGCTTCACCGTCACCGACAAGGGCGACCACTGGAAGGCCGCGCACGGCAGCATCGCGCGCACGATGTTCCAGGGTTTCATCACGAGCGAGGACTCCCTCCGCGAAGTGCTCGACGTGAAATTCACCGACCTCGGCGGCACGGTGCAGGTCGACCTCCACCGTCCGATCTTCCAGGCCGGCGGA